>CABFWO010000772.1:88031-112984 GCA_902155825.1 Timema genevievae
CGCGCGCACACACACACACACACACACACACACACACACACACACACACACACACACACACACAAGGCCGTCCGCAGGATTTTTGTAAAAGAGGGTCAATAATTTTTTATTTTTTATGAATATTGATAAATGAGTGTCAGTTATTCGAGATATCGCTATTGTTTGGTTTCATTTCACATAGAAAAACCAAAACAAATGTTAAAATTTATGCATGTCCTTCCAAACTATTACTAATATGGTGGCTCAAATTCATAAATTTTTAGAAAATGATCCTTGTCTAAGAGATACAGATTTGTAAAACCAACCTCATATGAAAGAATTCTAACTATGCCAAATTGATAAATATCAAATTTCAATATGTTGTATTTTCTAATACACACATACACACACACGCATACACACACGCATGCATACACACATACATTCCTAATCACACCGTTCCCTTACGGGGTAGGAAAGAAACTATGTATATATCTCAAAAACAACTTTGTACTTAGTCCATCCTCATTCATTTTCTTCGCACTTCACTTACCTTAAATACTCCCTTCACTTCAACACACCATATTACTAACATTCTTAATGGTTTCCCTTTTTCACACTGTCTAAAACATTTAGCCATGTTTTACATGGCCTGGCCTACACCTTCCTTTTGATCCACACACTCTACCTTCATATATTTGCTTCGTCACTCGATCCACACTCATCCTCTCGGAATACCCAAACCCAACGTAAAACACTACTTTAACATTTATTAAAATAATAATAGGGTCGCATTGCATTATGGTCCGTCAAAAAAGGTCCTAAAATCAGTGATAGGGCCAGACCACATCAGGCCCCTGTGCCACGAGTTGGACATGGCTCCCTTAGTCCACTATTCCACCAAAGTGGGGTTACAAACACTCTTTAAGGTTCATATTATCCTAAAGATGGCATTTAAATATACATATGTGACCAAGAAGTCCGAGATGTTAGACTCGCATTTTAACTCTTGTCTCAAGTTTACAATAGGGATTTGGTGATTCGAATCTCTAACGGGGGCAATTGAAGGATAAAAAGGGGGAGGGAGGTGGCCATATGTAACTTACTTTGTACTTTCTCCTCGTTCTCTCTTTATGCTTATGTACCCTTCGTCTATCCTGTATGGTAGCAAGCTTACCTTATATCATTCTACTATGTTAAACCCTTCCTTCACCTCTAACAAGACGTGTATTAATCACAACTTGTGAATGTGTAGAATGCCAGGCCTCCACCGTGGTTCGGATCCCACGTTAAACTGTAGGTCCTCCATTTCATCTCACAATCACCCTACCATTATACATTAGCGTAAGTGCGTACAACCCGAACGGATAGTAAGACGCGGTGCTAATAATAATAATAATAATAATAATAATAATAATAATAATACTATGTTATGGTTCATAAGATAAGGTCATAATGTAATACGTCAAGCTAAGACTGAATGTATGTGTTTGTATTTCCCTTATAAGATGTTCACAACCACTGTGGAAACCTTTAGGAAAAACCATCCTCAGTAGACCCAACCGGGATTCGAACCCCAATCTTCTTGTCACTAACAGGCCAGTCTTAACAAAAGAGTGACGCCTTAGACCATGCGGTAAATGAAGCGGGTACCAAATTTATTACCACTTAGATTAAGTTGTTGTGCACACTCAATTTAACCTTGACGGATTACACCATGACCCTATCTTATTAGTTATACCATAGTGGACTAATGTAAGGTAAGGTTGATACCTTAGGCTGGCCGCACACTGGACCAGACAAAACTTCTTTAGACAAAATGTCTTGATAAAAAAATAGCTTTATTCACAATTAGTCACGATTAGACGTCTGGACGTAGGACAATGCATTTATGTTTTCGCTAAAGATATTTCCATCCGAACATGCGTGAGTTGACAGCAAACTTGCTGCCGTACCTCGTGGTTTTTGTTGTTGTTGTACTCGTGGAATTTTTAATTGTGAGTAGTTTTTTTTAATTAATTTATAAAACTACATAAATCTCTTTGGTTATAAATGGATGCACCCAACAGCCATGCTCAGGTTTTCCATCTTCTAATAATATGTACCACAGAATAACAGCTATTTATTCATCGCAAGCGCCATTTTTACACTGACCTCCATTCCTTGTTATCGAATGTATTTTCAAGAGACAAATTATCTTGTAGAATGTCTTTTAAATATATAAATTGTATTGTCTTGTCTGATCCGGTGTGCGGTCAGCCTTACAGGGTAGATCAAAGGTATATATTGTTAAGGAAAAAAAACTTTTATTTCTGAAATAAAATATCGAGATAGTTGGTTCTGCACCTGCGCCGTTGATTAAAGCAGCCAGCGGGATTCTTATGTTAATCCAAGCCTTTGTTAGATTTCTTCTACGGAATTATACCCATAAATATAAATAATTCCATAGCTTAGGAGAAAAGGACAGGCATAAAGATAGACTTATGCAGAAAAGAGGAATAAAATAAAGTGAGAGAGATTGTGTGTAGGAAGAAATTAGGAGGAAGCTCAAGAAGAAAGAAGGGAAGATGAATGGTGGATAAATGAGTAAAGAAAAAAATACACCAAAACGTAATATTTATTTTTACATTCCTTATATAGAAAAGTGTTGGAATAATGAACCCTACAAGGTGGGGATTTATGGGACTTGAGAAAAGATAAGTGTTTGTTACAGTTTTTATAGCAAAACATTTTTTTCGGCCAAAATAAATTAAATACTGCTCCAGTAGAAACATATAGTTTTATTTTCTTCACATGGTGATATCAACATTTGTTGAATATTTGTCAAAGGTTTCATAGAATTTAATGACAACTTTTTCTCTTCATTTAAAAAGTTTCCCATCTAATGCCGCTATGCTCACGACAGATATTCAACAACTGTTGATATCACCTTGTGAATAAGATTAAACTATTTATTCAATATCTTATTTATTTTGTCAAAACAATATATGTTTTTTATTAACAAAGCAAAAATAATGGCCTTTTCTCGTGTTTTCTACAACATTGCCTTAAACCCCGAAATTATTAGGGATTTTGAAGCTTTAGGTGCTCCCTAACCCAAAAAGGGGTGTGCCTACATTTCTTTCGGTTTTTCCTTGGGGCTACAACCGAAACTATCTAAATGAATTTGGTTCAAATTTGATATTTGGATGCTATATGTTAATACATAGTTTTGTGTCAATTTTTGTCAATTTTGATTCTAACTTACAATTTAAGAGTTATTTATTTATTTATTTATGAGTGATTTTTGAAAATTCTAAATGTTTTAAAAATGTAACAAACGGTTTTGTTTAAAATACATACCCGGAGAGTTTTTGACTTGACAATTACTATAAGTGTTTAATTGTTTTTCAGGGAAAATTTTCTTTCAAGACTGGTTTACTGACTAATAATTTTTTTTAATTCAAAATGTTTCGTAAAATCGATTTTGATGATTTTGTTTAAAATAGTTATCATGAAAATGTTTAACACTGTATACTTGTATTTTTTTTTAGTGAGTGGAGAGGGGGATGAATTTTTTAAAAGTGTAGTTTACTGATACTGATTTTTGAATTTTTTTTTCTCAAACTCTTATAACCTAAATGAGGAGATATATACGTTTGTGTTGTCAAATCTAGATTAAAAGTAAAACGATAAAATCCGCATGTATAAAAACAAAAATCATAAATGGTGAAATACACATAAAGGCAATACAACAAAGATTAAAAAATAAATAACAATAACAATATCATTGCATCGGTGGTATAAGGGTATAAGGCGTCATTCACTCAATAGACGACGGGGATATCGACGTTCGAGTCCCGGCCTGGTGTATTGAAGGTGTATTTTTCTTAGATGCTCTTACATTTTCTCTCCATGAAAATGTGGATACACCTCCTTGAAACCTTCACCATCCCTAACATATTAAATTTATCAGTATATATACGTACAACCTGAACAGGTAGTAAGACGCGGTGCTAAAAATTAAATATTTAGTTTCATAAAAAACAAACTAAGTCAGTGCCTTAAAGAGAGCGTTTGTGCAAACTTAAGGGAAGAGAATACAAGCGTGAGAAGAGCTCAAAGAGAGAAAATTAAGACAAGAAATTATGTTAAGAGAGAGAGAGAGAGAGAGAGCAGGTATAAGTAGGAAGACGCAGCTCAGTAGGCTAGACAATGCATGTGTACTGACGCGTGTTGCCAAAGCATGTTAGCTCATATGGTAGCGGCCCACACGTCTTTTAAGGTCGGAAAATACAATATTCCTCTCGCAAAAAAAAAAAATCTTTCATATCACGTACACAGCAAACATATTTACACTTGGTACACTCGTGAACATGGCGGAAAGTGAGCCTTTTACCGTCCTAAACCGCCACCTTGGGGGGAAAACGGACATTGTCTTTTTATGCACAAAGAAAATGTGCCGTGAATAAATAGTAGCTAAGATTATAAATCCTTTGTTTAAAACAAAACAAAAATTATCTTTTATTAAAATATCAACTTAAACATTTTGTAGGTTTTTTTAATCTAAAGGAACTTCTAATGGAAAATACAGATTTTTTTGGGGGGAAGTGTTAAGATTGTAGAGAAAGCAAAAAGAGAGAATAATTTTTAATTTTTTATAGCAATATTTTTTTTTTGGGCCAAAATAAATAGATAGTACTTCATTACAAACATAGAATTTAATTTTATTTATAGCTGTGTAATATCTGCCAAGAGTGTACTGGAATTTAATGACAACTTTTTATCTTTATTTAAAAAAGTTTGTCGTCTAATACTGCCATGCTCATGAAATAAACTTAACTATTGAGATCACCATATGAAGAAAATTAAACTCTATATTTCTACTGGAGCAATATTTAATTTTTTTAAATAGTTTTTATATATAAACTGCAAAAACACCTATCTTAACTTGTCCTCTTTACACTCTCACCTTAAAGTGAGGGGACATATTTAAATAGGATTTCACTAGATTCATTTTTTATAAATTCTCTACATTTAGTTATATCAACGGTTTTAAAATAATATTCATGGACATAATATAATTTAGTAAACAATATATAATGAAGTAAAAAAAAAGTTAATTTCAAAATTTAGTACCTTAACATTTTTTGTAGGAAAAAATGTACCCGTATTTGTGTGCAAGAGAGTGGGAAACAATCTACGAAAAAAAAAACACCCTCAATATATTAAGGACGAATACTAAACCCGAACTCTACGTTCCGGAAAACTTGATTAGATCAGTTCGACATCTATTCCGGAAAACATTGAAATAGCATGAACGTAAGGCTCAAAATCTCGCAGGGTAATAACTGCATAGTGTGGCAAACATGTATTGTAAACATTCCCCTTAATATTTACAATAATTACAATACAATAATAAAACTACAGGGGACAACCCCATACTTTTTTGTTCGCATCGCATCCTACTATCCGTTCGGGTTATACAATTATGTACTAATTGTGCTAGTGGTTTTAGGGATAAGAAAGGTTATATTTTATACGAAGTATATTCGCATTTGCGTAGAGAGAGAGAAAGAGAGAAAGAAAGAGAGAGAAAGAGAGAGAAAGAGAGAGAGAAAGAGAGAGAAAGAGAGAGAAATAGAGAGAAAGAGAGAGAGAAAGAGAGAAAGAAAGAGAGAGAGAAAGAGAGAGAGAAAGAGAGAGAAAGAGAGAGAGAAAGAGAGAGAGAAAGAGAGAGAAAGAGAGAGAAAGAGAGAGATAGAGAAAGAGAGAGAGAGAAAGAGAGAGAGAGAGAAAGAGAGAGAGAAAGAGAGAGAAAGAGAGAGAAAGAGAGAGAAAGAGAGAGAGAAAGAGAGAAAGAAAGAGAGAAAGAAAGAGAGAGAAAGAGAGAGAGAAAGAGAGAGAAAGAGAGAGAAAGAGAGAGAGAGAAAGAGAGAGAAAGAGAAAGAGAGAGAGAAAGAGAGAGAGGGGAAACTCGTTTGGGATAAATCACCCTCAGTACACCCGACCGAGATTCGAACCTCAATCTCCCCGTCATCGGGAATCTAGTCTACTTCGAGAGTAGAGTGCTAGACCATGCAGCCACCAAAGTGGGTAACCCCTTTACTCTTTACATGAGTAGCTAGGTTAGGTTGATAAATGGATAATTCACGAAAATCACTTTACTTGTAATTTTTTTTGAAAAACTTATATTTCTTGAGGTGCTGCCACTCAGAGACTTACAAATAATGGCTCGCTTTAGATTAATCTATCTAGTGCGCTTCTGATATATTCCGAAGCAGGTGCACAAATTCGCTCTAGGTGCGTTCAGTAAGTAACCCATTTAGTTCACATACCCACCGATGCGGTGGGGAAACGGTGTAATTAAAAGGAACGAAACTTTGAATAACATAATCATCGTTAGAGTAAACGTAGAAAGGCAATCGTTCCACATTGAACTTTGTGTACACACCGTTGCATGGTAATGAAGTTCTAATCTTCTTTGCACATGGTTACATCTGGAAACTCGACTTCACTAAGGAAGTTAGCTATTAACGAAAATGTAAAGCGTTTACTTGATGCTTATTGTTTTGTTTTCCAAAGATAAACTTGATTGTACCATTAAATCACCTTTGGCCACTTACTTAGTTTGGTTTATAAATTTTGGTTTCGAAGTAGTTACTAATCAATTTTTTCTTTGTGCGTGTTTGTACACCAGAATATTACTACCAGCGCGCATATTTTCGCTGTTGGAATAAGGTAGAACCTTAGAAAATATGCACCTAAATTTGTATGAAAGTGTGGTAAACTGTCCAGGGGAAAAAAAACCCTAAGTAAACCAGTCTGGGATATAACCCCTGACCTCATAGTCACTGGTAAACCAAACAATATATTATGAATATAAACAAATTTCTAGAATGATTTATATACTACTATTACTTTATCTTAATTAGGATAATTAGATTTAATAATAATAATTTTGGTTATGGGATAGTCTGACTTTTTTTATTTACATACCCATTTCGGTGGCCGCATAATCTAAGGCGTCACTCTCACAATATACTAGACTGCTAGTAATGGGTAGATCGGGGTCCGAATCCCGGTTGAATGTATTGAAGGTGGTTATTCTTAAATGGTTTTCCACTCTCCTAAGCAAATGTGAGTACATTTAATCTACAGTCAACCTTCCCCGTCTCTTAATACACTATCCTACTAATAAATTTGATTATAGCTTGAATGGATAGCAAGACGTGGTTCTAAAAATTATATATTTATGCTTTATTTCTTGTATATGCTGGATATTATATTCATAGTATTAAAGATTGTGAGGATATTAATTGTACATCTAATTTGTTTTTGTATTTATAATTTGGTTTTACGAGTAGCTCTTTTTAATGTTGGGTTTTTATTATATATATATATATATACTAAATATATATATATATACTAAATATATATATATATTTAGTATATATATATATAATATATATATACTAAATATATAGTTTAAGACGAGTTGTTTGGGAAGTGTATATAATTATAAAAAAAAATAGTTCTCAAAAAGTACCAAATGATACGGACTTATCTACTCTCAAACTGTTTATAGTTTTTTATTCAGTAAATTTATGGCTGATAAGACTGTACATTGACGAAACTTCTAAAATGTAACTTAGTTAAGAATGTTGTCTACTATAAGTTTCTCGCTAAGACCTGAAAGCCCGAAGCGTTCACACACAAACACATACACACACACATACACACACACATACACACACATACACACACATACACACACACACTTACACGCACAGACACACACACGCACTCTTTACTTACATTCCTCGTGAAGAAAACATAAACCTGCATGGTTAAAACAGAACCAAATAGATATAAGTAGGCATGGACAGCTATGGTCGTATCGTCACAGGATGACATTTCTGAACATTGAATTAAAAGTTGACACCACTTGTCAAAATATAAGTTACCAATCACAAACTTTGGAGATTATATGCGTGAATGTACAGCTAATGATATTTGAATTCTTTGCTAAAACATCTCTTACGATGAGTTCACTATAAGAAAAAACCGTAAATTTACTTTTGGTACAATTCTAAGAACTTAATATACACCTTCAAACTTGAAATTTTCTAAATGAAAATTCTCATTCCCCTATAAAAATGACTAAGTATACTTTACAAAAACCGAATTTTCCAATTTTGATTATACCTCCGCAACTATTATTATTATTATTATTATTATTATTAGCACCGTGTCTTACTACCCGTTCGGGTTGTACGCACTTACGGTGTGATATGAAATGGAGGACCTACAGTTTAACGTGGGATCCGAACCACGGTGGAGTACGGGCATTCCTCACATTCACAAATTGTGATTAATACACGTCTTGTCAGAGGTGAAAGAAGGGTTTGGCAATCAGATAAATCTGTGCCGGGACCAAGAATTGAACCTCGTACCCCTAATAAAGAAGTCTGCCTCCGCAACTATTTGAGATAGGAAATAACTTATATTTTAATAGTATTGCATTTTTACAATGATAACTATTTTATTTGGAATATTATTTTATAAAACCAATCATTTCTCAGCTATAAGCAAATATATTTAAATATTTATGCAGCTCTTTGAAAACAAAATTTGATTGTTATGCTCTTTGGTGGACAGGGATGTTCTTATTTTTTTCAATGTTTCTGTAAAAGTGTATATTATTTCATTGAGGCTCCAAGTTTCTAGTAGTAAATATCTCTGCTTAAGATAAAAGAGCGATAAAGGTTGTGACACGCCTCAGTGGCGTAGTTGGCTAACGCGCCAGTCGTGTTAAGCTAGACCACCGAAGACGGGGAGATCGAGGTTCGAATCTCGGTCAGGTGAACCGGGGGTGGTTTTTTTCTAAATGGTTTTCCATTCTTCCTCCACGCAAATGCGGGTTAACTTCCTCTAAATTCAACCTTACCAATTCCTTATCCATTAGTGTAATTAGTACTTAAGCGTATAACCCGAACGGGTAGTAAGATGTGATGCTAAAAAAAAGGGTAAAGGTTGCTTGGTGCACCGTGTCATTATATTTTCCGAAATACTAATATTTATGAACAGTTTAAATGTGTGTTCTCCCTTCTCTTATAAAGAAATAGAGTTCAATAGCACACATATTCCTTCTAATATATTCTATCGCATTTTATCAATCATATTTTTTTTTGTGACGATCTAAAGAGAGATATTTTTTTTAATTATTTTCCAAGAATATCTCTATTAATATTTAATCATTTTGAAATAACTTTCGTAACTACTTATCTTGGAACTGTTGTCCCAACATGTACGGTCATGATTGATAATTCTTTATCAGTATATCACTGCTTGTATTGTGAGTATAACTCGAGTGATTTCTAATACATGACTTGTTATTTTTAGCTCAATGTATACTCCTTGTTATCAGTTATTTCGGTGTGGCTATCAGTTGTATTAACTCAAGGACCACATTCGAGTTAAAATGATAAGATAACCCATTTTTACGATTTAAAGTATTCCATTAATAACTGCACACGAGGTGTGTCAAATATTATATAAGCTTTAGTTATTGACTATGAGCTATTGAGCTACTGCGAGAAGAAAACATCAGAAACAAGGTGAGCTTGTAATAATAATAGTAATAATATCGTTTACTTCAAATGGGAAGTTACTAAATTAATTAATTGAAGCTAAAAATTTTTTCAAGACAAATCAGCATGTTATAGAGTGATGAATTTTCATAAAATGAGGTATCTCTAGAATAAAAAAAAAATTACGAGTCATACCCAAGAAATTTCTCAATTTTTGTGCAACTATATTTATTAAAACTTTTTTTTTGTAGGACTTAAAACCCCTTTTATTTATGACATCAGTCGTATAGGGTTATGGGGAACACATATTCACCCACTTACGTAAATTATACATAGATTTTTGGCCTCGCCACAGAAAATTTTAAAACTTTAATTTCATGATAACCTTTGAAGGAAATCCTTTTATTTAAAAAATAAAAATGTGGTACCCATTTCAATAGTGAATATGAGACACAAAAAAAAAATGAAAAAATCCATATAGCCACGTGTCCCATTTTAGCTTGTGCCCATCGTCATGTATGTAATACAATATTGTGGAGCTGCTCGACATTATTGGAAGTGCTCAAAATGGCCAACTTTGGCCCGAATTCGAGCCTGCAGTCGCTGTGTTGTAGAAAGCCACACTCATGCCCTAAGGTGACCATTTTGAGCACTCCCTAAAATGTTAATCAGCTCTACATAACCATAGTACAATCATGACTATAGCTCAGAAACAAGGTCGTCAAATGGGGCACATGCTTATTTGAATCTTTTACATTGTTTTTGTGTTTTCTATCCACCTCTGAAAGGTTCTCATGTTAAGGTACACTCTTTATTTTTGGCATCAATAGTGTTCAATCTCTAGGATTAATAAACTTTAAAGGGAGAATTACTTTTATTTCATAAGCTTGTCTCATTAATGTATTAAAAATTATTTCTTCTGAAAACATTACAATTTATTGGAAGCTAGCTTTTGTTTTTAGCTCCGCGTCATACTACCCGTTCGGGTCGGACGCATATATACTAATTACGATAGTGTGTTAGGTATGAAGAAGGTTGAATTTAAAGAATGTGTCCAGAAATTTGCGTGGAAATTTGTTAAAGGGGAAAAAAACTCACTCAGTACGCCTAACCGGGATTTGAACCTCATTCTCCTCGTCATCTGCAGTCCAGTCTATTGCAAGAGTGACGCCTTAAACTATTAGACCATTAAAGCAGATCAAAGTTTGGTATTTTATTCATGAAATTATTTATAAGGCCTAATTTTGTATGTATATACTATTATTTTATACCTTATATTAATTATAATAAAATTAATTTGATATAATTTGGATTGGACAAATTCATCTAAATGAAATAGTAAGTAAATAAAAAAAGAGTATAGACATAGACTAATTATCGAACTAGAATTATGTTTGCAACATTCCATGTATATTAATGTCCTATTCCCCCTTCAATCTACTGATTGAAATTGTCTACTCATTACATATTCAGTGTAAACTACAATAGCCCTAGGGCTGACATCAACCATACAATGGCGATGTTCATACGCCCATTGATGCCACACATTTCCTACCATGAATGTTTAGATACATAATAGGTCAAGCACAGGTTATTAATAGTTCCGTAACCAATGAATGCACGTATGGTGACATATTTGAATGAAGTCAGGGTATAATGTATGTAGGAAATTATTGTCTACTGAAAATTTAATTACCAGTGCCATTTATTTATGTCATGGAGATGTCAGTCTTTACAAAAAATATTGTCTTTGATTAAATTAAATTATTTTAATATTTTTTGTTATAAATTCGTTAGATATTAAAAATGATATTAAACATTAGTTCTTAAGTCTTTCTATGACAGGTAAATTATATTAATAACCAACCTAACAAAGCCTAACCTTCAATTGATAAGCGCCTGAGAGGTTGAGTTTTGTTTGTAAAAAGTATAATTCTGTCAATTTTTTAAAACCACGGCCTACTACCTTTTCAGGCTATACGCATATTGACTAATAAAGCTAATGAATTAGGGATAAGACATGTTGAATTTAGAGGAAACGTACAAACATTTGCGTGGAGAAAGAATGGAAAAACTCAGTACACTCAACTGAGATTCGAACCCCGATCTCCCTGTCATCGGCAGTATCTTGCAAGTGACGCCTTAAGCCACAGGGCCACCAAAGCAGGTCTGTCAGTTATTACAAAGGAGTGGATATAATGAAAGTGGACTTAATTATTTTTATTTCAATTAAATAAAGAAATATTGAAAAATTATGGAAAATTGATAATCAAGCTCCTTTAGGTTCTGTCTCATGGTCTAAATTATAAGTGTTAAAAGTTTAAGCTTTCCTAGGTCATTGGTGACCTGGCAGTCTAGGGGTAAGGTGTCGGACTTCTGTGCTTGTGGTCCGGGGTTCAATCCTCGGTCCCGACATAGATTTATCTGATTGCCAAACCCTTCCTTCACCTCTGACAAGACGTGCATTAATCACAACTTGTGAATGTGTGGAATGTCAGGCCTCCACCGTGGTTCGGATCCCACGTTAAACTGTAGGTCCTCCATTTCATCTCACAATCACCCTACCATTACACATTAGCGTAAGTGCGTATAGACCGAATGGGTAGTAATACGCGGTGCTAATAATAATAATAATAATCTAGATCATCTAGGGGCTTCTAGAGTGAGTGAGTGAGTGAGTGAGTGAGTGAGTGAGTGAGTGAGTGAGTGAGTGAGTGAGTGAGTGAGTGAGTGAGTGAGTGAGATTCACATACTGGGAAATTATATATATATATATATATATACTATTGAGTCTAAGTGTACTAGTTGTAAAACAATTTTTGCAGTAGAATCATATTATAGTATCCTATCATTTATCCGTAGCCAATGCTTGGGTTTTAAGGTATAGGATTTTTTAAGCAAATTTTAATGTAAATACTTTAATATCTATTTTCTTCCCGCCAGATCTAAGTATAAGTTCAATTTGTACTCGTGTAGTAACTACACTACTAAAATAACGATGTTGCACCCTAATTTGCGTGTAGAGAGCGTGGGAAACTATTTAAGAGAAAATACCCTCATTTCAGCCGGCTGGGATTTGAACCATGGTATCTCCATCACCAGAGATCCGGTCCAACACGGGTGACATATTAGACCATTTGACCGCAGATGTGGGTTGTATAATAATCAATACTTTTAACTTATACTTAAACACTAGCCATTGATTTAGTGTTTGACAGTAAATTAAGTAAAGAAGAGTAATAAATATCCAGATCTTCGTGAAAAGTGTAATAATTTCTCTGATAAATAAAATTTTTATCAATTCACATGATAATCTTAAATTTATTCTTCGTAAGCTCTTCAAAAGTCCTTGAGTATCTTTTAAAGCACGACCTTATTTATATTTTCATTTCCTATGAAACAAAATCAACCACATGAGTAAGCATTATTTCAAAAACAAAATATCTGTTTTAATCTTTTATTACAGTTAATTTTGAGAACATTGCATAGTACTAAGACAAATTGCCTCTTTTTATTAACCATGTATGATGAAAAGCAGGGCCTCTAAAAAAATTAAAATAAGACAAAAAACACATAATCTATACTTTTATATGTAAAAAAAGGGAAAAAATTATGAAAAAATATTATACTTAAACTATATTACTAGTAGTAGAAATGTGAATGCTAGTATTCAATATACCCAAATATTTCTTAGATCCCAGGAAATTCCCAGGCCCCTTTTATACCTCCGGGTCCCAGGTACAATGTACCCCCTGCACCCCCCTCTCAAAGGGCCTGATGTAAAGAACATAAAGAGTAGCGGGGAAACACTTTGAGAGTCCAGACCTTTCTTTAATTAAAATGGGTGTTTGCTGAGGTCCTTCTGGGGTTTGAGATATAAAAGTTCCCTGTCCTGGAAAATATGTGTAATGTTACTTCCTCCACCCCCTTTTTCATACCGCTCATAGGTAAGAGTAGATTTAAAAATTTTACTCTCTGATGGTATAAATGCAATATTTTATTTATGAACTCTAGAATTACCTGATAATTTGTATACTTTATCGCGTTTGTCATTAACTGAATCTGTGTATTTCTATGAACTGTTAAATAATTTGAGTTTGTGAATTGTCTTTATTTTTTTTTTGCAGGCTATAGAGATGGCTTACAAGAAGCTTCACTATTTGCCCGTGTCGGTATTTCTTTCGATACCGTTCACTTTCCTACTCACGTAAGCTAATAATATAGTTATGCTATTAATTCATGCGTATCACAAATTTATACGCGATGGTTATCCACAGAATCAGTCCTGATAGTTGAATTAAATTCAATTAAGAAGATAAATGACAACTCTAGACACAGGAATATAACAAAGGACCTTTGGTCATCAATGATCCATCATGGATTATCAGGAATCCAGAGCCATCCTTCTCTATATAAAGGTGCATTTTAAGTCTTTAGATAAGAGACAAGGGGTTGCGAGAAAAAGTTATGGATTTTTATAGAAAACTTTTTTTTTTGCCAAAATAAACAATATATTGCCCCAGTAGAAATATAGAGTTAAATTTTCTTCACGCGGTGATATCAACAGTTGTTGAATATCTTAAATGAGCATTAGATGAGAAACTTTTTAAATGAAGAGAAAAAAGATGTCATTAAATTCCAGGACAGCCTTGACAGATATTCAACTACTGTTGATATCATCATGTGAAGAAAATTTAACTATTTATGTTTGTAGTGGAGAAATATTTTATTTATTTTGACCCAAAAAAAAAAGTATGCTATAAAAAAACTGCAAAGCACTTGCCTTTTTTTTCCGACCCCTTCACTTCCATTTTAATAATTGTGGTACCTGGTGAAAGTACATCGACCACTCTGAGCTATCTTCAATCACAGTCCATGGCGTCTCGTAGTTGACAGTACGCTTCCATGCACTTAGTATTATTAATTCATGTGTATTACAAACTCATACGTGAAGTTTGTCCATTGGGGCAGTCCTGATAGACATCTTACACTAGATTTTTACGTAGTTAGCTCACAAGCCAGGTTGGCCAAACTCTCTGGTTTATATTCCCATGTTCAGGTTGTCATTTTTCACTTAAATGTTATTTATTTATTCGGGGTATTAACGTGCAATTTCTTAACAGGATGATAATACCAGCACACGATAATTTCTATGAGCGAGAGTGAAAGCACATAACAATTTTACCGGGAAAGGTATTTTTCCATACCTTCAAGGGTTCTTTTATTAACATGTCACAAGCGACACAAGACCGAAGGCTTTACTTAACTTTCGAAGGAAGTTGTGCTACGGATTTTTATTTCCCAAGGAAAATTCGCTGACCCCGGTTGGGTTCGAACCCACGGACATCAGATCCTCAGGCGAGCACCAAGGCCACTGAGGTCGACTTAACTTAAATTGAATAATAATTCAAATAATTTCATCATACAAATTTTAATGTACAAATATAGGGCCTAAGTTTTAAGGGATGTATATCTGTATTCAATATTTTATGAAGTTTAAGGGATGAATGTTATTCATTTCTAACTATAACTATCCATTATTCATGTTTACGAGTACAATTTTGTTTGATCGTAATACTACTCACGCCGGTGATCAAGCGGTCTATTTTTGTCACGTTCTAAATTTCTCCTTGGATTTAAAGTTGATATTTCTACTCTGTTATAAAGTTAGATAGGAAAACAATTAATACTATATTCAATAGTATATTATATATTTTACTGTGACCCATTTTTTACCATCACACATTAGGGTATATTTACTCTAAATTTAGCCTCTCTGATCCATATTTAAATAGAGAAAATTTGAGGCTAGCACCGAATTAGAAGCGAGACGCGATTCAAGCTAAAATAGCACAAAATTACAACATTTTAGGATATCTAGCAAAATTCAAACTATTTTAAAATAGGTTTGACTTATAATTCTTTACCCACTTCAGTGGTTGAACGGTCTAAGGCGTCACTCTTGTGTTAAGACTGGCCTGCTGAAAACGGGGAGATATGGGTTGGAATTTCAGTCGGGTCTATTTAGGGTGGATTTTTCTAAATGATTCACCACTCTCCCTCCATGCAAATGCGGATGGATTAACTTTCACAACCATAACGATTTCCAGCCTGTGGCCTAGGTCAGTTTATTTATTCAAGCCATATATTTTCCTAAGCCATCTTATCTTCATATGAGGGGTCCGGGGCTCAATCCTCGATCTCGGCACAGATTTATCTGATTGTCAAACCCTTCCTTCACTTCTGACAAGACGTGTATTAATCACAACTTGTGAATGTGAGGAATGCCAGGATAAACTGTAGGTCCTCCATTTCATCTCACAATCACCCTACCATTACACATTAGCGTAAGTGCGTACAACCCGAAAGGGTAGTAAGAGGCGATGCTAATAATAATAATAATAATAATAATAATAATAATAATAATATATTCATATTCCTTATAATTTAAGTTAAGACTAGGACAGTCACAACATCAAATCCCCGGCCGTAAATTAATCAATGTGAAAGTGCAAACACATATTTAATAAATATACAATTTTCTGCCACGCTGGGAATCGAACCTAGGACTCTTAGGTCAGTGTACAGACATGCCGCCGACTGAGCTAAGGTATAAGATACTGTAGATTACATTTAAAATACTTCCTTCCTCATCTCTACCCCAGTAGAGTAATTATCATACTATATGTGTATAACCTGAACAGGACATCCCTTTGTTTTGAAATGAAACTGTGTTTCTCCAGATACACTGTCGCAGTGCTGCTTGGCCACGTGGATCCAGGCTTCCCTTACATCAGTGATACGGGGACATTGTCTCCAGAAAGCTGTCTCTTCTCTCAGTTCCTCAACATCTCGGCCGCTCTCAGTTAAGTTCGACCCCCCTTCCCTCTTTCCAACCAAGCGTCAGAAAAAAACATGACATGGGTAGGTCGGTTTAATTTAGAGAACCGTAACTATTTAAACTAAAATAAAGTTATCCATCTAGTAAAAATGTTATTATTTTTATTAAATATTAATCAAAATGTTTCCGATAATAAGTCTGAAAAACGCTCAGAATAAATAATTTGTTTAAATGACATTATAAAATAGTAAAACCGTCTCGTTTGTTGTTTCTTGTTATTGTTTATAAACAATTTCTTTTAAACATAGTGTTAAAGCATTTGAATGCCGACTGCTACTAAATTTGTAATCTACACAAGTATTAGTGGGAAGATCATTTTACAAATTTAAATATATATATATATATATATATATAAAAAGACACCCAGTTGTTGTCTAGACATTTAGAAGCCATTTTGCTCAAATCAGTAAAAAGTAGAAAACGGTGTTTTAAGAGGACTGATTAACGACCTAATTATCAATAATATAGCTAAAATAAATTCTGGATTAGATATACTACTAATACAAATATAGATAATTTACCTCTCCACTTTAGCTTGCAGGTAAACAAAGTTTCAGTGGTATTTATGAATGTACGCTAAGGTGGCCGCCTCGGTCAGCGAGAAAGTATCAATTGCTGTCCAGCCACACGGCTTAAAATACAACTATGTGTAGTTTTCAAAAATAATTTTTCTATTTTGTCTAAGTTTATACTCACTTTCGCCCTTAACCTAAAACCACTATGTCATGTTAAAAAGAAAGAGAGAAAATAAAACTGCAAAGAAAATACAAGTTCTCAAATATCTTAAAATTGTATGTTGTGAGTCATTCTGTATTGTATTTATTAGAGGAAGGATGAACATAAATACCTTTTTCATCAAACCTAGTCTAAATTGCTTCGCAGATATGCTTAAAACAGTCGTTTAAAATGAGTTAAAGTTACATTTTTAACACATTTATTTATATTAATAAAACTAAAAATATAGAGTTGTGAAGGAAAAAAAGATCCCTGTTGGAATAGTTCGACTTTATTTTGGTGTGAAGAATTTTTGAAATAACGCATCGTAGAATTAAATATTGCGTTATAGCTGGAAGCCTGCACGGCAATTTCTCACTTACCAAGGCGGCTCCCTTAAGTGTTCGTCATATTGGAAGTCCCGGGCCGCTTGGAGCCTGTAAGGATCAAAGTCCGGCACACTGTCCGTGTGACCAAAGCGTGCTTTGAATCACCACCTAGTTGTAACACCCAGAGTAACCCCATTATAGAAAGAAAAAAAGAAATCTCGCTGAAGCTTGAAATTAAGTGCAGGTCCTGAGAGATAAGAACTATCACGTGACTTGATTAAAATAGTCCTTGCAGATCCAGTCTCGCTATGAAACTGTGACACCTTTAGGGCTTCTGGTTTAGCTTGTAAAACCATTTTATTTCCTGTAGACTACGGTTTACTTTTATTCCGAGAGATACATCCATATATTTACACAAAATAGGTGGGATTTGAAGGAAATATACCCGCATTTTCAGTGAGGTAAACTGAGAAAAAAGAATGTTAGGTTGGTAGTTTATGGAAGGACAGTATTTCTTATAACATAACTTTTTTTTTTGCCTAAATAAATAAAATATTTCTCCAATAGAAACAGAGTATAATTTTCTTCACATGTTGATATTACCATGTAAAGAAAATTAAACTATGTTTCAACTGGAGAAATATTTGATTCATTTTGACCAAAAAAAGTTTTGTTATAAAAAACCCTGCCATTATCTCATGTTCCCTACACTCCAACCTTATGAAAACACCACTTGAATACTCCTGGCCAGGATTCAAACCCCAACTTCATCTTCACAGACAAAACAAATCCCTCTATAAATTCTTTTTGGTGTGTGTGGTCAACGTTAATAGAATTTTATTGCTTTTGTGTGTACTATTTTATATATCTACGAAAAGTGACATGACATATGCAGGTTGTATGATCTGACGTATGAGTACATGAACATAGATCTAAAATCTTTTATAGCTGTCAGATAGGTCCTTTTATATGAAAATTGGTAAAAAATCAACCCTTTATATAAGTCAAAGTTGATAAAAACATTTTGTCACCGGTATATCCTCATAATCATCCCTATGTTTCGATCTTGATGATAACTTTGATCTTTCAGTGGTTAAACATCACTTTATGTTTCGATCTTGACGATAACTTTGATCTTTCAGTGGGTAGTCATCACTCTATGTTTCGATCTTGACGATTACTTTGATATTTCAGTGGGTAATCATCACTATATGTTTCGATCTTGACGATAACTTTGATCTTTCAGTGGGTAAACATCACTTTATGTTTCGATATTGACGATAACTTTGATCTTTCAATGGGTAAACATCACTTTATTTTTCGATCTTGACGATAAATTTGATCTTTCAGTGGGTAAACATCACTTTATGTTTCGATATTGACGATAACTTTGATCTTTCAGTGGGTAAACATCACTTTATGTTTCGATCTTGACGATAACTTTGATCTTTCAGTGGGTAATCATCTCTCTATGTTTCGATCTTGACTGTAACTTTGATCTTTCAGTGGGTATCTGCGTGTACATCAGGTACCGGCAGGTGTCTGAACACCTGAAGGCCCTCCCTCTGCCAAGACCCATCTCCAGGCGTTGTAACCGGGTGGTCGGTTGGGTTGGGGCTGCCGCCTGTCTCGGTTTGGATGTCGTGGCAAACTTTCAAGAAACCAACGTGAGGGTAGTACACTTCACGGGAGCTACCACGTGCTTCGTGGGGGGGACCATTTACTTCTGTATGCAGGTAGGTTCAAGAAGAAGTCAAACGTTCTATATCTGGGTAAGGGGAACCTCATACCACATGGAAAAACTCTAACTACAGATCCATTAGGGAATCTCCTTCGCGTGACAAAATGTTAATTTTACTTTACTTTACCCGCTTAGGTGGCGTAGTTAGCTAACGCACTAGTTTCGTATTGAGCTAGACTGACGAGAACGGGGAGATTGAGGTTCGAATCTCAATCGGGTTAACTGGGGGTGGTTTTCCCTAAATGGTTTTCCACTCTCCCTCCACGCAAATGCGGGATAATTTCCTCTAAGTTAAACCTTTTAAGTTCCTAACCCATTAGTGTAGTTGATACTTTAATGTATAGTCCAAACGGGTAGTAAGTAGAGGCGCTAAATAAAATTAAAATAAATACTTTACTTTACATCCATTACTGTTTCTAACCTATGGTCTGTGTCAGTTTCTTATCCAAGCCATATATTTTCCACTACTGGCTGGATAGGCCTGTTGTAGCATCATATACCTTACAATATAACTTAAGACTAGGACAGGCACAACATCCAGTTCTCACGACACGTTAATTTATCACTGTTAAAGGCTAAACCCATATTTCACAAATGATAAAATTTTCAGCCATGCCGGGAATCGAACCCGGGACCCTTTTCTCAGTAGACAGACATGCTATTGACTTAGTTTAGGTGTTGGATTGCCAAAATATTAATTACAAATATAAAAGAAGGAAATCTCTTTCACGTGGCAAAATGTTAGCCACAGATCAAAAAAGGGAATCTTCCACGTGGCAAAATATAAAGTACCCTTAAAGTCAGTTTTACAGGAAAATGGGAATTTATATTTAGTTTGTAATATTAAATAGTACCTAAATATAAATTAGTTAATACAGCTTTAGAGCGGATTTAGTGAACATCAATTTTCTTTTTTCCTGCCCTTCAGTAAACTACCCCTAATATTAGGGTTGGTTATCTAATTCTTAAAACACCTTGGATGAACCTTATAAAAACCCAAGATATCAAATTTTACCGAGATGCTAACACACAGACTGCATCGTGAAAACATTTTCAGTTTCGTGGAGTCATGAAACGTCGACATTAATTTGATCAAACCTTGAATTGGATTTATTTTACGATAAAAATGCTTTTCTCCTGGTACCGGTAGAATATAAAAAACTCAAAAGACGTGTATACATCCAATATATATTGAAAAGGCATGCCTATTGTCCGCGACAGACACACAACTGTGTCAGACATACTGTTATTACTATTGACCTATATCGCCATCGTTGTTGGCTGACCGAAACCCAATTCTGTGACGAAGGAAACACAACTTTTTATAAACTATTTAAAATATTGTCATTACATTCAGTGTGAGTTAAAATATAAATTTACATGTGTTCTAAATCAACTAACATATAAATATGCAAAGATTAAATCAATATATGAAATTATAGGCCTAGAAGATCTGAGTTAGAAATAGATGTTAAACTGGTTTTTTTTATTATCAGGGCCCGGATTTTGATGACATGTCATCTTTCTTTTGATACGTCACAGAAAATGTTCATACATACATAAACTATGTTTATAGTCCTCTTGGTGTATAAATTCATAATTTATGGTTAATTTTTTTGGTCATTTTTGGTTATTTTGGAATTTAGGCACATATTTTCTGTTTTTTCGTCATTTTTTGAAAGTTTTAAGTCATCTTAGAGTTTTAATGTTAAATAAGTATGTTTTTAAATACGGTTGAATAAATATATTTTTAAATATTATAGAATTTTTGTGAATCCATAAGTGCTTGGACATAATTTTTTTCAGCTCACGTTTGTCAGAATTAGAAGAGTACAAAGGCAATGGACTTTGTATCCTCTTTGCTTATCTGGTTATAAAATACACATTCATGATGAGACTGCAACTAGGCTGAAGAGGGTTTCGTTATAAAATACACATTCATGATGAGACTGCAACTAGGCTGAAGAAGGTTTCGTTATAAAATACACATTCATGATGAGACTGCAACTCGGCTGAAGAGGGTTTCGTTGTAAAATACACATTCATGATGAGACTGCAACTAGGCTGAAGAAGGTTTCGTTGTAAAATACACATTCATGATGAGATTGCAACTAGGCTGAAGAAGGTTTCGTTATAAAATACACATTCATGATGAGACTGCAACTAGGCTGAAGAGGGTTTCGTTGTAAAATACACATTCATGATGAGATTGCAACTAGACTTGAGAAGGTTGCGTTGCAGATATTTAAAATGAAGATTATATCTAGCAGAATGAAATTGATTAGTAACAACGGTTGTTAAAGAGTTTTCATTGCATTTTACATTTGTTAAGCGCGTGTTTGATTTAGTCATGTGCATTTATTACATTTATTAAAATTCGAAGTTATTTTTTAGAATATTGGTTATTATAATTTTATTTTTAGATTTAGTTTTTTGTAATTGGATTATAAAGCTTATAAAGTTTCACGCAAAGAAAGTAAATAAATTTAGTAAATATTATAAATAGCTTGCTAAAATATCCGGCATTGCTCTGGAGAAATGTTTTTAGCTTGATTACTGTACGAAGAATCTAAACGTACTGTCGTTAAGAGATGCGTTTCCAGAAGTCTAACCAGGTTTTTAATTAATTAAATATATCTTATCAAAATTCTAAAATTCTGGCTTCGAGATGAACACGTTCTTGTACAGGAACTAATATGTTTTAACATTTCTGACCTCTGTTTGTGGTAGATATCGCACAATGCTCAGGACACTCTTCATTTTAATAATATAAATAGTGGTAAAAATAAAATAATGTGGAAGAATAAAGGAATATTGATGCAAATATAGCTGATTCCGATTCATTTTGTACTAATGTTAAGTAAACGCCATATAAAAATAAGTATCAGGTAATAAAGGGGCGGTTTGATCAAGGATTAAATTTAAACGTTCTTTTAACATGTTCATTATGTAGAGTTAAATATTTAACTAATCGGTTGAATTAATTATACTGGCTATTAAAATAAGCGATCAGGAATTTTTAATGATTTAGACAAAGTAATCAATTAAGATATTTAAAAGTACAAGTATAATTAACTCGCTCTTCTCGTTCGATGCTTCGCCCCCAAGCCCCCAGTGAGTTTTCTTTGCATTGGATGTAAACTAATGTAATTCCAGAGCTGTTTTTTGATAGATATGACCGTTTAGCCACAAGAGAACTACAAAGAAAGGTCCACACCGACTTTAAAGTTGCTCCGCCATTTTGAATTTTTTTCGGGGGTTAAAAATTTAATTTTTTAACTTATTGGAATTTTAGCGTCGGTTACAGGCTATAAGCTATAAGTTTGCCAAATTCCAAGTTTATAGCTCATCTGGAAGTGAGTAAACATTAATGTCAGTGAGTGAGTCAGTCAGGCGGCTTTATAGTAGTATAATAATAATTACCAAACCTCAACCAACCTTGTGTGATTGTCTATTAATAGATAATATTTTAATAGGATAAAGTTAAAAAGTCTCAGTGTATTTTTTTTAATATCTGCTTTGTATGTGCCCTACGCTTGACATGTAAGGCATCAAGACTAACTTGAATTATTCCACTATGGTATAAGCCCTATAGCTTGTAAGACAGGGTCGTAGTGTAGTCAGTCAAGGTAGGACTGATATCTTTCAGGTTAAACTGTGTGCACACTTTGATTACCATCAAAGATAACAGCCTTATATTGTATTAATTAATTGAAAGGAACGCCTAAGAATAAGTTATAAAGAGGTTTAAATGAATAAAGAGAATCAAGTAAATACTTATACAGTAAAACTAGAAAACATATGAGATTACCTAGGTTATATGGTGAATTGAAGCCAAGAACCTTAAAAATATAGATACTAAAGAGTTTGAATAAAAATTGTCAGAGAATAAGTATAACACATCATTTTGTAAGACCACATATTGAATAAAGTATTATAAAAATTGATAATAGAATCAGTTATATTTTGTGAAAGTGAAATGGAGTAAATATAAAATAGGAAAATTGAATGGGGTAAAATACATTAAACATATTAAAATTATAACAAAAGTAACAAATACATTGATATTAAAAATTACAGGTTAAAGAATTAAAAACATATAAAATATTAGATTGACGAATAAACTGAATAAGACTTGGGGCCAGTTTCATAGTCAGATTTAGTGAGCCTAAAGTGCGAGTCGATACTAAATACAGGACGACACCTACCTAGGCCAAAATGGAAATGGGCAAGTTTCGCTTATGAAACTGGCCCATTCCATTCAATTTCAGGTAGGTGACGTCTTGTATTTAGTATAGCGCCACACTTGAGGCGTACTAAATGTGACTATGAAACTGGCCCTTAGTAATAGTAAAATAGTAAACTTATATTGACCGATAATAGTGTGGCCTTATCTTATAATGATGGATAAAATAGCACAGCAATTATATTTATTAGTTACGGTTATAGCAGAAACTAAATAGCATTTACTTTAAATTGAAAAATGACACCTGGACAAGGGAATCGAACCCGGCCCCTTTGGCTTAATACGCCAATTATCTCTAAACACTGAAATCCAACCCATAGCCTTAAGCCCGTCGATGTAAGCTTTCAGAGTAGACGGTAAAATACACAAACACGTTTCATCTCGCCTTGTACTGTTGAAATCACTTGTGGTTGAGTTACCTGCTAAGTAATTTGACAAGAGATCCTCCTCATTCACCCAACACTCGACTGAAGACGTGAAATGATTAAAGTTACCAACGGTTCCATTAAACTTGGTTTAATTGTTCATTTGGCTCATGTGTTTGTGTGTCTCTCTAACGTATAGATACGTCCTTGACAATTAGACAAGTCATGTCGCTGTCTGGTTGGGATGCTCGATATCTTCCGACAGATCGATTCAAAGGTTTCGATATTTTTTTTATTATTTATCACCACGTCTTACGACCCGTTCGGGTAATACGCTTAAGTACTAATTACGCTAATGGATTAGGAATTGAGAAGGTTGAATTTAGAGGAAGTGAACCCGAATTTGCGTGAAAGGAGAGTGGAAAACCATTTAGGAAAACCACCCCCAGTTCACCCGACCGAGATTCGAACCTCGATCTCCCCATCCTCGGCAGTCGAGCTCAACACGACTAGCGCGTTAGACCAACTACGCCACCGAGGCGGGTCGTTTCGAAATGATTAAAGCCACGGGCTTCTTGTGGCCCTCGATAACATTTTTTTTTGCTCCCCTCTGGCTCATGACTAATATGAAATTATTTAAAGAGAATGCATGACAACAACAGACATATACTTGTATTTTATATAATAAGCTAGTAAAATAAATACTTGTCATGGCCGCTGACCAACGTTTGAAGGTCGGTTTTGGTTTTAATTAATCACGGGTAGTCACGCTGTCCAGCGCCAGACCTAGCATTCAACATCTTCGGGTCATCGGAAGTCCAAACGACAGGCGAGACGGCATGACGTCAACACCCCTGAGAGGCTACGTTCAGAAATCCATCTAGTACCGTCCAGAATTAACAGGAAAGTAATGGAACATGGTCAGGCCTTCTAACGACATCCAGATGAAGCGCGTTCTGGAGTTGCAAGAGTGAGACGGAGACTCCGTTCTGTCTCGCCTCGCCGTCCCTTCACCCTCCTTCTTCCTTTCCACCTATCATGGGATATTGGACGTTATATATATATATATATATATATATATATATATATATATATATATACCACAG
>CABFWO010000772.1:113100-146888 GCA_902155825.1 Timema genevievae
TATATATATATATATATATATATATATATATATATATGCCACAGAGTGACTTGTACGGCACTTTTGGTGGCAATAGGAAAAATGGCGCTACGCCGTTAGTGGCTATCATATTAAAAATGTAAGCACGATATTATTTTTTTGTAACCATATTTTTTTGTTAGCTCATCATTATCTTTAAAATTTTAGGTTATTTTCCCATCAGAATGATATTACGGATAATGTTTATAGTATACTAATATTGTTTGCAATGATAGGTTATTTCCTATATGGAATATACTTTGACTTTTATCAGTAACTTCATAATGTTTGGAACATAACCTAGACAGTTGTTTGTAGAAAAATATTCTTTGGAATATTTTGTAATTTCCTTATTTAGAGACGGAAAATATTAGTTGAATATTTGAAAGTTTGAGTGGTCGAAAATATTATACATTACCATGCCCATCTTTTCCAATGGTGTAAGTTTTTATGTATAGTGCAAATTTTGTAGTTTTGCATAGTGAGAAATCAGAAATCGGGAAGTTGTAGCTTCCTTGTTTTGCAGCTACCTTATATTTCGGATTGAGTAATTACTTTACTATAGATAATACAAATATAAGTCAGGTACGTCTTATTTAAATAAGGGAGCAGTTCTCTCCCTTATGGATCATATTCGCTTATCGAAAATTATGTTTTTATTTACCTTTGTTATTTTGGTTGTTCCCCTTCCGGGTTTCAAATATATATATTTATTTACATTCTTACTTACCAATAAACTATATTTGCTAACAACGATCGTCACTTGTGATTGTTTCTGAGCAAGGTTCTTCTTTTACTTTTCAAATATACCCTCTCACTGATCCCTTGTTTTAGATATTAAGATGTCGCCCTTCCTTTTACGGTTTTTGTAAAAAAGGGGAACGTTTCCAGAGCTCCTTATACTCTTGATCGACGCAATAACCCCTCAATGGTATCAGAGTATGAAGCAATTCACCTTACACATGTTTATTTTTCTAATCCTACCGCGTGTTTTATCCGATGTATTTATCTGACTATTTTTTTCAGAGCTGGTTCTCTTATATGATGAAGTCCGAGTTGGTCGGGACATTCACTCTTTGCGTCAGGGCGTGTCTGGCCTTCCTCTGCATCGTCGGTGTGTTCACCACATCCATCGCAGCTTCTATGGCGGGGAAGAAGTTTTCAGGTAAATACATACGCGTCTATAGCATGATTTTCTGAAGATAAGCTTTCTAAAAACTTTCTGGTAGGAAAAGAAAATCTTTCCAAATGGTTACTCGTAAATATGAAAGTGGTGGAGGTATTAACAATACTAGCAATAACATTCGATATACAGCCAGTCCTTGTAAAGATTGGAGTGAAGGTGTCGCTTTAGGGTCAGTTAAAACTAGGAATAGCATTCAATATACAGAGTATCTGTGATGGTTGGAGTGAAGGGTCGCTTTAGGGTCAAGTTAAAACTAGGAATAGCATTCAATATACAGAGTATCTGTGATGGTTGGAGTGAAGGGTTGCTTTAGGGTCATTTGGTTGACATCAACAGAATTATGTGCAATAGTACCTTCTGGCTCAGTGGGGATACCAACTCACTCCTCATGTCCCTAGTATGCCTCTTCGCTGCTACCCAGGCTTTACAGTTGACGGTGTAACTGTAAAGGATACAGCTGACCTTCGGGTTGAGCATTATTCATACATTCATATATCATACATATTTCATCATGTGCTTAACATTTCAGTGTTCAGCTACATATTAATTTGCGTACATTGTTTTTGTTTTGTAAAATTGACAAATTAAAAAAAACAACGTACAAACCCAAGTCGAGAAATGGTGGTGTAACAGGAGGGCATTTCCTCTGATTTGAACAATTCCTCCCCCCAACTGGAATAAACATGCCACCACCCTTTATGTTTATTACAATTCCCTCTGATATTATTGAGTGTTAAACTGAAAACTGGTCTTTTATCAAACTCTAAAGCTCCTTAGCAAAAAGCTTCTAAAAGCGTCCAATTTTAAAATTTACAGTTAAGGCGATTGGACCTTTTAATTTGGTGTGGAAATCCAGAGCCATGGGAACAAACGGTCATCTTCAAGAATTTTTATTGTTTTGCAAATTTCTTTTTGGAAACGGTTTGTTCACGAATAGAAGCATGTTATTAGGTTATACATTTTTATATATACACCTCCTCTATAATTTTAACAGTGATCAACTATCGATAAAACTGAAATTTTTCAATAGAATACAGCTGGCTTCATAACAAAAAATAAGAAAATGTAACAACTAATAAACATTGATACATTATCTTAGAAGGGGTGTTGAAAATGTTAACATAAAAACTTCACTCGTTCTTGAGAAAACTGGTATTTCCAAATGTATGATTTTTCTGCAAGACCTGTTTGGTAGCTAGCACCATCTACGGTTTCCGTGATCCATCTGTTCTTGTTGGCGTGGAAGGATACTTTGGTTGGTTGTGGAGCCAAGCCACGCCTTTCACCCTCCCACCCACCATCCCACAAAATAGGTTTTAGACTTGCACTCGACAGAGCCAAAGGCCTTCAAAACCACTCTAAATAGCTTCTAGAGACATTCAAATTTCAAAAAGATTTCTAGAGAAGGACCACTCCAAATATCGTCTGGGTGCATACAATTAACATTTGCCGAGGGAGGGTTTCCAAGTACTCCTTTGGTATTTGGGTCAAAGCCTCTTAAAAACACTGATTTTTTTTGTTGCTAATTGTTCCCCTATACAAAAAGGTTCGGCCATCACTAAAGTAAAGTAGTACAAAGAGAGAAGTGCCCACGTTTCCCCCCTCGTGCTAGACCCAGTCTGAGCATCTGGTGGGTCTTAGTCAACAGGTGCAGTCTAAACAGACACTTCCTACCGCAACAGCAGACCACGGAATGTCACTTCCAGACACTCTTCATGAAGTTCTGTTTGCATTGCATTAAACTTGCCTCTTTTCTTTCTGTTCGCCAATACTCGCACTAGATCATTCGTTTATTTTGAAAATGTTCGCAGGTGACGACAAATTGAAATGGAGTCATTCTGACGAAGGCTGGAAGATGCATCTGATGAGCACCGCCTCCGAGTGGGCCATGTCCATCATGTTCTGCGCCTTCATCCTGTCCTACGTCAACGAGTTCTATTACACCACGATGACACCACCGGTCGTCAGGGTCAGATACCCTTCTCAGAAGTCGTCCCCAGTTCCTGAAGAGAACCACGAGCTCAACACTGTGAGTGACGCCGACAATACGCATCCTATCGTGGGATCCGTCGTCGCATATCCGGCACCCTGAGCTTAAGGCATCGGTACTCAAGTGGTCTAAGGTGATAAAATATTCGAGTGTAAATTAATAAACGACAGAAACCAAGTGGGTTTATAACGCTACTGGGAATGGCTGACCAGCAGTGGGAGAACAAATAGGGAAGGAGGAAAATACAAATGACAATACAACTTTGGGTTGTGACCCACACCATTAAATCAATTCATTCGATTCACAAATATGCATTCTAATATCTTTTCGTTTCCTGGGCATTTGACAAATAAAATGTGTTTTTTGGGGGGTAACTTTTAATAGTGGCTAATTTAAACTTTCAAACTCTGTTTACAAGTCTATATCTAATATATAGGGTCATAGTTTATTTCCAAAATACATCAAAATCTTTTACTATAAAGGTTTTGTTGATATTTAACCTAAGCGCAACATTTGATTGGCAATATCTCGGCTACTTAGGCAGCTTCCTTGACGTCAATTCTACATGACCTTCAACCGTACTAAATCTCCGGTCCCCTCTGGCTTGAAGCGACAAAAGAGGGCGAGGAATTTAATCCCGGAGAAGTGTACTAAGGTGGGTAAATATGCCGATATTCCGGACGTGTATTAAAACGCGTTGTGAACCAAAGATAGAAGACAGCCTTTCTGAAGTGTCATGACGGCAAATACACGATTAAAACTAGTCAATAGAGGAAGGTGTAACAAGGGGCATCATCCCACATTAGTAAGTGCCCTGCAGACCAAAATATTACGACTATTAAAAACTATACAAAGAGCTAAATAAAGTTGTGTTGTTGGGTCACACTTTGGTTTTAAAGTGATTGTTTTATATTTTAGAAGATCATTACACCTTCTAGAAGGTATATAATTCTTTGTAGCATACGATCGGTTCCAAAATATTTCATTAAACTTCATATGAAATGATTTTTAGTGTTTAATGTAATTAAAATTAAGTATAAACTTTCCCTCGCTCCTAAATTTCACGTGGTAGACAAATAATTATATAGCTTGTTACTTAATGACAAATGAACTCATATCTTATTAATTTTTCTTTAATTAACACCAGTTCGGGTTATACGCTTAAGAACTAATTACTCTAATGGATTAGGAATTGGGAAGGTTGAATATTGAGGACGTGAACCTGCATTTGCGTGGAGGGAGAGTGTGAAACAATTTTAGGAAAATAACACCCCCAGTTCACCCGACCAAGATTCGAACCTTTATCTCCTCGTCCTTGGCAGTCAAGCTCAACACGAGACTTAACACGTTAGCCAACTAAACCACCGAGGTGGGTTATGAACTTATACTTTTTAAGGTTATACATTTCACCACCATAAAGTGAGCCCATAAGACTTAACTTTCAATATTATAGCTCTAGATAAATTTAAAATTGATGAATTAAATACATATCTAGAAATATTTTCAATATATATATTTTTTCAAATCCATGAGTATATTATCTAATATAATAATTAAAGTGATCTGTTCATTAATGCTACCAGATTGAGTTAGTTATTTTTTTATGTGACCTACCAAAATTACTTATGTATTTTTTTATAGAATGGTTTGAAAAATAAATCCAAACAAACTTTATGGTGTCTTCATATCCACTACACCCGAAAATATAATATTGTGGTTAATTGTTTCTTTTTTCAAGAATGTAAGCCATTAATTTATTTTGTGTGTTATTCTTGAAAATTATTTATTTAATTTTTCAATTTATTTTACAGTATAAATAGTTTTAAATAAAATAATATATTTTTTACTTAGTTTATTTATTGATTCTCTCTCTTATTGAGGTGCTAGTTGTAAACAACAAATCAAACTGTTTGGTATAATGTGTTCATTTTACAGTTTCAGAAATATTTAAAAGGCTTAAAGCAATAATAAGCCATGCCACATAATAGTAGTATTTTTTAAATTCTAGAATTCATTAACTTAAATATATTTCTTTTTTCCCTAGTTCGATAAAAAAAATTAGCATTCAGAAATCAACATGAATAATATTGTTGATCTATGTAAGAATGTATAGGAACATAATACAATATGAACTGTAACTGTTAAAGTTACTGTGACATAGGACATTATTGCCTCAAGATCTTCATATATAGTTATATATATATGGATTTCAGTTAAGCTTGTAGTATATAGTAAAATAAGTTCAAGTTCATGAAGGGGCCAGTTTACGCAATGGGGAGGGGGGTGATCATGTTCATGAAATGGACAGTTTCCCAAAGTGGGGGTAGTTTCATATATATATATATGCAACTACCCCCACTTTGGGAAACTGTCTATTTCATGAACAGGAAAATTGCGTAAACTGGCCCCTTCATGAACTTGAACTTATTTTACTATATACTACAAGCTTAACTGAAATCCGTTTAATGATATTATATTAAACTAACCCAACCTAACTTAACTTAACCTAACATTCCATTCTAAAACTATTAAAAACTAAATTAACTTAAAGAGCAACAAACCTGTTATTCGTTTGTCTATTTCACGGACTGGGCAAAAACTCGTCTAGTTCATTAAATAGATAAAGATACCATTTCATGAAATGGGTAAAGGTTAAAAATGAGCAGTTCATGATTTGGGTAACGGTTAAAGATGCCCAGTTCATGAAATGGGTAACGCTTAAAGGTGCCCAGTTCACAAATTGAGTAACGGTTAAAGATGCCCATTTCATGAATTGGGAAGCACAATCGTTGCACAATTCCTAAATAGGAATATTTATTTTTGCCCAGCTCGTTAAATTTTCAGGAGGCTAGTTCACGGAATGGGAAAAAATTGGTCTAATTTATGAAATGGACAGATTTACGAGTAGGATGTAATAAATAAATAGAATAAAAATGTGTAGCCTATATTCGAAATGTTTGAAGTACCACTTCTACGATAAAAAAAAACGCACACATACAATTATAGGAATGAGTCTTAATCTTTGAATTTCTCGAATTCTTACGGATATTTGAAGATTAAAGGCTTTTAAAATAATTTCAGACTTGAAATCTGATTCTTTTTTTTCTTTTATTTTGAATCCTAGTTTGTTTAAAACGCTATTATGATACTTAAATAGTAGTTTAGCCTAACCTAGTTATTAAAAATCTTAACACCATCCCAGACCATTTATTTATCACTTGATGTGATAATACTCTCTTATCTCTACTAAGGTGAAAAAAGTTTGAAATGAAGAAATAAATTATATCAATGGGGAAAAAATAATCCACTGATGCTTCTTACATTTTCTAAGATAAAGGTTCATATTAGAAAGCCGGGGTCCATAGTTAAAATTAAGATAAGATTTCGAGAAAAAATGGATTCAACTCACCTGTATGACATAATATGTACAAATATATTCAGCATATATAATAAATATACAATAAATAAATATACTATGTATTATATAAGCTATATTAAAGGGTGTTCAGAAACTCATAGCCCCAACTACATATACAGCTTGTTTGAATCTAAAGTAATACAAAATCTTTATACACTTCCATCTGGAAAACTATGGTAATACCATTAAATTGTGTTCAAAATTTCGGCGTATAGCACCGGGAGAGCAAAGCTGTTCAAGCATGCTTGTACAACAGGTTACATAGACGTTGGGAGCGTAGCACTACACACCTCGACATCTTGGAGCACGGTAGAAGAACCTATCACAGTTAATAATAAACACACCAGTCCATCTAGAAATGCGAATACGTTCTGAAGTTCATCATTAACGGTCCTACATCACAGAAAGTGCTTGTTACATTATTACATGTGCAGTTACACGTGCCTAGCTCCTATGCAACTTGTTGTCCACGCATGCTTGAACAGTTTTGCTCTCCCGGCGCTGTACGCTGAAACTTTGAACACAGTTTAATTGTATTAGCATAGTTTTCCGGATGTAAGTGTGTAATGATTTTGTATTACTTTTGGTACAAACAAGCTATATGTTCAGTTTGGGCTATGGGTTTACGAACACCCTGTATATATATATCATATCATATCTGATTTATATATAATTTTATAGAAATGAGTCAAATACACTTTCTCAAAACCCAATTTATATTTTACTTTTGAATCGTGGCTAAAATATAACTGTACAAATATATATATCAAACAAAACAATAACATACCGTTTGTCTGTATATTTACCCAAATCTTCCGTGAAATTTCTGAAGACCTCTCTTCTATTTTATTCTCCATATGCAGCTTTTATTTCCGGTGAAGTATTATCTTTTGTTGAAAGGCTACAAGCTTTCCCCTCATCCATTTTTATTTGCAGCAAAAGGTATTTACTTGTCATCTTTATTCAAACCCTCTCGTAACCTTTAACATGAACAAAGTTTCATCTTCTTATAACGTTTTTATTTGAATATTCTGGACGTAATGAAATTACTTTGTTGAGTTTTTCTATTATTCTCGAATCTTTTATTTTCCTTTCACTTTTTTAAAAAAAAAAGGAAGAAAAGAAAAAAGTTTGCAACTTTTCAAATATTTTACAAATATTGACGTTAAAAAAAATTGAAAGTGGAAGTTAACATTGTTCTTATTTCTTAACATATGTCATGACTATTTTTCTTGGATATTCCACCTTTAGTAGTGAATTATTACCCAGCTGAGTCAAGTTATAATATTACTAAAAAAATCTGAAAATCAATTTTCAAACAATTTTTTTGTTCCTATTTATATAAACTAGAAAACCCACGTGCAATTTGCCCAATATTTAAGTAAAAAAATAGAGAGAAAAATATTACTTTCTTTATTAAAGTCTTTAAACCAAAGAAAACTAATATTTTTTTCACACACATTCTTCCGGATAGGTCTCAAGAGGTAACCCTCTCCCCCCCGCTCCCCGAAGATGGGCCCTATAGCCCTAGTGATTCCAGAGAGGCATATATGGGGGTGCTGTTGAACTTTTAGGCTTCCGGTGAAATTTTTTGTAATTTTAATAGCGTTTGCACATCTTCAAGTCAACACATTTCTATTAAAGTCCTCATTTGTAATTTATACCTATAAAATAGGTCGACAAGAGTAAACACTTTCGTTTTAAGAGCATGCTTCACATACCAATCAAATCTGTGATACAATCGGCTAGAAATCATAAATTTACACCAACACCATTTCACGTGGATTATTTAAGATTAAATTTTAATGGAAAAAGAGAGTCAATAGAAGTTCTTAATACTGAACATTGTTGAAATATTAAATTACATTTTGATAGAAACTGCATGAAAAGATAGTTTTTTGACCATTTTAGAATGGCTTCACAGATAAGCACTGTGCACAAATCTTCATTCTGTTTTAATAGGGACATATGTACCGTAGTTATTAACAAGAAACTTTGTCGCTTTGTCCACCATCGTCACCGCGGAAAATGTCTAGTAAACATTCAAATAAGAATGCACTGCACACATTTCTGGCATATCGTAGTTTTTTTTCTTTTTTCCCTTTTACTTACACACCTTGCGCGCACATACAAACGCATATGCGAGCCGGGAGTTGAGTTGGGCTTGATATGATGAACTCTCTTAAAGATATATATAATTTTAAGAGACACTACAACAGCATATAACATTTTTACCATTCTTCTGAGCAATTATAAGGTTGAGTTAACCTTACGTTTTTAATAAAATAGTGTCGTAATTGTGATATTGTTAAAAAGCATAAAAAAACTAAGTAGAAAAGTGTATATTTTTCATTTAAAAGTTATTAAAAGATAAAATCTGACACAAAAAAAAGCCATTTTAATAAGAAATATAAATTTCCTAGTGAAATCCAAACTATAGTTTAGATGACTACGCGAACAATGTGCCAGACTTAGTTTCTTGAGTAACAAAAAAACCGTAGCACAACTTCCTTCGGAGGGTAAGTAAAACCGTCGATCCCGTGTCAATTATGGCGTGTAAAAGAACCCTGGCAGGTATGTAAAAATACCTTTCCCGGCAAAATTGATATGCCCTTTTGTTCTCGCTTATTAAAATTCTCTTGTGCTAATATATCAATCGGTTCAGAAAATGCACTTTTTTTTTTAGCACCGTGGTTTATCATCCGTTTGGGTTATAACCTTATGTATTAATTTATCTAATGATTTTAGAGAACAGGAGGGGTATATTTATTGGAGGTGTAACCGTATTTGCTTGGAGCGAGAGTGGAAAACAATTTTAGAAAAACCACCCATCATACACCCGACCAAGATTCGAACATTGACCTCCAGATAGTTGGAACTCTAATCTACTGCGAGAGTTTGACCAGGCCCCTGAACGTGTCAAGTACTCTTTAAGTACCTCAAATAAATCAAATAAAATGCTATCTTTAACCTAAATAGTTGTAAATATAATGTGTCTAACTTGTACCTGGATGACTCAAGTTATACCTATATTATATATATTTTTTTACACATTATGATTCATCAACTTCCATATAGACGAATGCTAAAGCAGTCTTTTAAATAATCAAAATCAAGTCTTATTAAACTCAAATCAGGTTTTATGATTCACATTTTAGCTTGGATGGTAGCGTGTCTACCTATTGAATTAAGGGGTCCGGGCTAGTTTCTCAGTAGCTGTTACGGCCCAAAATAGTTATATTTAGTGAACTATTTATGTTTTTAAATATTTAACGTTAGTAAAAGTCTAATTCAATATATATATATATATATAAGAATGCCGTTTCTTATATATATATATATAGGAATGCAGTTTCTTATATATATATTTATATATATATATATATAGGAATGCAGTTGCTTATATATATGAATGCAGTTTCTTATATATATATATGAATGCAGTTTCTTACATATATATATATGAATGCAGTTTCTTACATATATATGAATGCAGTTTCTTATATATATATATATATATATAGGAATGCAGTTTCTTATATATATATATATAGGAATGCAGTTTCTTATATATATAGGAATGCAGTTTCTTATATATATAGGAATGCAGTTTCTTATATATATAGGAATGCAGTTTCTTATATATATAGAAATACAGTTTCTTATATATATAGAAATACAGTTTCTTATATATATATATGAATGCAGTTTCTTATATATATATATGCATTTTCTTATATATATAGGAATGCAGTTTCTTTGGTGGAAAAGAAGACAAGCCACGTTTATACCATATCGGTACGAGCTGTACCTAATTGAGACTGTGTCATGTGGTGTGTGACAGACTGTACCTTTCTTCTGAGAGCTTCTTTTCAAATCTCACTTCCAGTCTCTTTTGAGCCACGTGACCGGAATTCGTAAATGACCCTTCTATTCGACCTCGTCCATCACCCGCGGGAGACATCTAACGGGCAAATCTTAAACTAGAGCTCTGTGTGTGTGTGTGTGTGTGTGTGTGTGTGTGTGTGTGCGCGCGCGCGCGCGCACACACCGAACACAGTGGCAAAGAAGAGTAGAATTATTCGTTCTAGAATAAATAGTCCCCTTCTAGCTACTAATCCATTTACCAAAAGGGTATATCACATTTGTAAATCCACACCTCACCGCTACTTTAGCATGAAACAAAAAACCAGAGAATGAAACTAAAGTCCTCAAAATTCATTAGTTTCCTAGTCTACACGTAGAAACATATTTATAATAACTCTTCCCCCTACTATCCATCCATCTATTAATCTATTCATATATCTATCCATCATTTCACCCCTCCTAATCTATTCATCCATCAATCCCCTCCTAATCTATTCATCCATCAATCCCCTCCTAATCCATTCATCCATCTATTCCCTTCCTAATCTATCCATCTATCTGTATATCCTCCTTTTATCTATCTATATAACTATTTGAAATATTTTAAAAACAAATCTTCCAAAAGGTCCGGCACTGATATACCTTATTTACCACCCTATTTGTCTTACCTTTTTAAGAGGGGTGTGAGGGTGGGGGTGGGCGGAAGTGCCGTGTCTTACAACCAGTACCGGCTATCCCCATATTTACTTTCATGGGGGAGAAGGATGAGGAAGGTAGAATCGAGAGGAAACATACACGCATTTGCGTCAAGGACGAGTGGGGAATCGTAAAAAAAACACCTTTCAGTCAATTTGACAAGAGATTCGAGCCCAGACCTCCATCGTAAACAGCCAAACCAAAACGGCAGAAGCTCATGCCTTAGCTTACGTGAAGAAAAAAAATTCGGATCCACGTCTTAATGCCCATCCGGAGGGTAGTTAGACAAAATACACCCACGTAGACAGAGGATGAAAAAAACAAGGTCATAAATCACATGTCAAAAACCACCCCTTTCAATATATCGCAAGCCTGACGTCTTAAACCACGTGACCACTGGCCAGGATAGCTTGTATTTATAATTAAATATATACATTTACTTTCGAGGTGTGGTGCTGGAGAAGAGTAGTGAAGATAAAGTGGACATGTCGCGTTGACTAGATTAAATTAAAACAGAATCTTTCTGCAGGTGTTTATACGACAAAATACCAATTGGATTCACATTATGAAGAAATGTCTTATTGAGTGACGTAATAGAAGACAAGGTGGAAGAGAGAGAGAGAGAGGGGAGACCAAGAAGACAACGAATTCAACTGATGGATGACTTCAAACAAGGAAGGAAGATGAAGTTTTGAACAACATTCGTGAGACCTGTGACAGGCCAGCTCTGAAACAGGTACACAAGTTACCTTACAAGCACGTATAATTACACAATAAAACAATCAATAGTAGCTAAATAGGACATTTTTTTATTAATGATGTATGATAAAAATAATAAATAAATAAATTAAGAGTATAAAAAGCGTAAGTATTTAAAAAGGATAAGCAAAAGAGCAAACAAAAAATAAATAAGAATAAAGTATATTTAAAAATATTCGTGACAGATCCTCTAGGAGGTAAATTAGTTATAAGGGAGTTCTTTAATAATAATAATAATAATAATAATAATAATAATAATAATAATAATAATAATAATAATAATGGAATTAACGTGCAACATCTCAATACTTGACAGTTTTTAGTATCAATTCATATCAAATAATTGTCATGGGTAAAATATTAGCCGTCAATATTTTGTTTCTTTCCAATTTTGTTGTTGTTGTTGTTGTTTCGAGGATTATTTTGACATAATATAACATGATCTGATTAATGTCAGCTGTATTGTAGTAACCTCCATTAATATATATATATATATATAAACCTGTGTATAAATGTACATGTGCCTGTTACAGATCAGTTGAGTATCATACCCGCTCTGTTGGCTGAGTGGAACAAGGGCGTTAGTCTCGTCTCGACATGTTTTTCGGTATCTGTAGGTCAGGGTTGTAATCCCGACCAAGGGATTATTTTATTATAAATGGTTAGAAACTTTCTTCCAAACAAATGCTAGTACATTTTGATCTAGTTTGACTCCGCTGGTCTTAAGGTAAAGTGCTTGCCTCAGATACCCGATTTTCGTGGGTTCAAAACCAGCTGGGGGTATTGATACAAATCTCTAGCACAACTTCCTTGTGAGGAAAAGTAAAGCCGTCGGTCCCATGTCGAGTGTAAAAGAACCATGGAAGGTATATGAAAATACCCTTTCCGGTAACATTGGTAGGCTCTTTCACTCTCGCTCATAGAAACTCTCGTGTTCTGATATATTATTATTATTATTATTATTATTAGCACCGCGTCTTACTACCCGTCCGGGTTGTACGCACTTACGCTAATGTGTAATGGTAGGGTGATTGTGAGATGAAATGGAGGACCTACAGTTTAACGTGGGATCCGAACCACGGTGGAGGCCTGGCATTCCTCACATTCACAAGTTGTGATTAATACATATCTTGCCAGAGGTGAAGGAAGGGGTTTGGCAATCAGATAAATCTGTGCCGGGGCCGAGGATTGAACCCCGGACCCTAAGCACAGAAGTCTGACACCTTACCCCTAGATCACCAGGTAATCTTGTGCTGATATAATCAGTAGGTTCAGAAAGTGCACGTTAAATACCTCAAATAAATACATATTTTAAACTAGGTTCTACCTTCCTTATTTGTTTAATTATGTGAATATCCTGGACGAGTAGTAAGACGTGGAGCTAAAAATAAATAAAAAGTGTTAATAAATTCCTCTAAGAATAATTTCCTTTGGCTTCTATATAATTGGATTTTTCATAGATTACTGAAATAACAGAATATAGTAATAAAACTATTACACTTTTCATTTCGCGGTTGTCGCAACAAGAAATATTATATTGTATGAAATAATATATTAAAAAATGTTATAGTACCATTTTGTAGCGTCTTATATCTGGCCATCAAAATAAATAAAATTTTTATAGGTTAGAGAAAGAACCATACAAAATATTAGTTTCAAAATAAAACTTTTATTTTCATAAAGAGATGCACATAAACACAAACGAGTACAGTTTGTATGACGTCACACAACGGCCATTGTTTTAGTCTGGTTCGCCATCTTAACTTGTGAAAAGAACGCGACATTTTATAGGTTTTGGTTTGTAAAGCATTTTTAAGTGAGCCACAGAAGCCGCTTCCATAAGAAAGAAAATGTGTAGGAAAGTTAATTTCATATATTCATGTTTCAATCTAATCATGTAAAAACTATTTAAATAAATACATAACTGAAAACAAATTGTTTGTTGTGAAAATTTTAACCACCAAAAGACCTCGACAGATGGTCTCTCAGATCATAATATGGTTTGGCGAATGAATACATTATAGTAATTATGGTAACTTTTTTTTTAACTGTCGCTTACTACCACTCAAGTGTTGGGTGTATAGAATTATTATTTTTTTAGTAAATTCAGCTGTACATATGTAAATATTTCTTAAAATATCTGTCATGAGCATCGTTGAATTCAAACGGGACTTTTACTCTTAATTTAAAAAGTTTTTACTCAATTGGTTATGACATATATTCAATAACTGTTTTGATAACTATGTTTAATAAATTTAACTAAACGTAGCTACTGTATAGAAGCATTTTTTTTATATTTAGTTTCACCCAAAAGAGTTCTTTGTCATAACAACTGGCAAAAAAATACACAATAATATCTAATTGTGTTTTGAACTTATTATTGAGGTAAAAAAATATTCTTAATTTTTTTTCCTGCACTACCTAAAAGAACGTTAATTTATAGACTGACCAAAATAAATTACCACCTGGTAAATATAACGAAAAAAAAATTGTAACACGTCATTATAATTAAAATAATAATTCTGTACACCACGCCTTTAAAACTATCCACATCATTTTGCCACTAAGTAGTTTATTTTAGCGCCACGTATTACTGCCCATTCGGATTATACGCTTATGTAACAATTATGCTAGTAATTTTAGGGTTTAGGAAGGTTATATTTAAAGGAATATACCATTATTTGCTTGGAGGGAGAGTGAAAAACAATTTTAAAAAAACACCTCAGGTCACCCGACCAAGATTCGAACCTATATCTCCCCGTCATCGGCAGTCTAGTCCAACACGAGATTATCGCCTTAGACTATGCGGCCACCGAAGTGGGTATCCGGTTCTTTTGATTAATTTTTATAATAGTTATGATACTATTATAAAATTAAATAAATCTTTTTGTATTCAAATTCATGTTATGGTTCGTAGGCAATTTATTCTCAAGAGTCCCGGTTCCTTCTTAAAAATAACTTAATTTCGGTAATCGGTTCCGGTTCAACTCCTTGCTTTAAAAAAAAAAAGGCTTCAAACTCACGTGGAAAGCGAGCAAGTCGATACTATTTGACCTGACCTCAGTTTCTGCACACACTAAAAGTTCTCCCCGGTCCAATCAGAAGGCTACTCTTTATTGTTTAAGCTATATCAAGGGTCAAGGGAAAAGGTAGGGGAAGGGGATAAGGGCAGTGTTCTAATAACCAGAAATGTTCTAACCATCCCCCGACTTTCCCTCTCTCTCTCTCACACACACACTCTGTATCGTCAAGAAGAGAATGAATGAAACATTTGGTAACTCACGAGACGGAAGATTGGAAAGGGGAGGTGTGTGGATGATACTTGGGGCTATACTAGACCGGGGTACACTTTTTAAGGCGGACGTATACCATAGCGCAGCAGTGTTGAGCTCATTTGATAATTAGGGCTACGTTAAAAATCCTTACGGGGTCATCTTTGAAAAATAAAAATTGCCAAAATAGTAAAAACCAAAATATCAATTTTAAAATTCTTATTAATAAAAATAAAAGAAAAATAAATTTTTGAAGATTGTGTATAATTTTAAGATTTAACTTCTATTTATTCCCAGAAATATTAAAATTTTAATTGCAGAATTAGTTTTAGTGTAAGGACTTTTAAATATAATGTTGAAATTATTTCCACAGATGACAAATACGTATCCATAAACGTTTTTTATGCACCACGTACTACCACCTGTTCAGGTTATACACATATGTACTAAATACGTTAATGCGTTAGGAATGGGGGTTAAACATGACTGACCGATCACACATAGAACGGGGCTCAAATCCTGGTCGAGTATAATGAAGTTATTTTTTTTTCTAAATTATTTTTTAATCTTCCTCCACGCAAATGTGTTTACACTTCCTCTAAATTCAACCTTACTCACCCTTAACATATTAGCGTAATTAGTACATACATATTCATAGAGCTTGGACTGATAATCTAAGGTGGTGATAAAAAAATCTTAGATAAGACAAATTATATGAATTATATTTTGAACATTTTTTTGTACTAATAAAAAAATACATCCGTTTTCATCAAAGTGACAAGAGTACTTTGGTAGTCAAAATTCTATAATTCGATAGTTCAGAAACTAAGTTCAATGAATCAACCTCCCCCTATTCTCTTCCACCCTATCTGGCATCAATACATCCCCTCCCCCAATCCCATTCAACCAATCCTTTATAACCACAACACAAAGTTTGTTCAAAGCCTGAATTTAACTTGTTTTATTATGTAACTATACTAGGACACCTTTGGAAACAACCTTATCTGCCAGTTAAATAAGCCCAGGAATTATTTTTTAGGCCTTCATACAGCAAAGCCCCTAGGCCTTGGATGGGAAAATTGCGGCCTTGTGTTGTAATCAGGCCCACAAGGAAAATAATTTAAATATGTTACGTTATGAAGCAGATGATTTAAAACATAACATAACTGGATATTATTTTTATAAAACGCCACCAAAAAATATTTCCACGCATGGTAAATCCTCCCCAAAAATATATGTCAATATTTGCATCCTCATATTCATGTGAGCAAGTGTTTTAAACCGTGAAACTTAGTAAAAGTGATGTTATAAACCGACTCACTGAGGAACATCTGTCTTCCTTCTTAAGAATCACCTCTTCACAGTTTTACTCATATCACATCACATCTCCTGAACGAACTTTAAAACATACTAATCCATTGAGGTTATTATAATTGTCTTACATTTACATATCCATGCCAGTTTATTATGTGTGTGTTTCATTAAAAAAAAACCAGTGACTTTTCTTTGCAAGTGGATGTAAACTAATGTAATTCCAGCGTTGTTTTTAACGTAAAAACTTAAAGTTACCGATATTGTATTGTATTTTTCACACATTATTTTAGTTTCTCCATACTTATAGGGCAGCTAGAATCATCAAATTTGGCATGCTTATGGCAATTAGAAGTGCCAATATGCCTGATAAATTTTATGATTCTAGCTGACCCATAATTGTGTCAGCAAATTAAAAAAAAGTGTTGAAAATATGCAAAATTTACCTAAAATCAAAAAATCTAGCTCTATCTAAGGTATAACCGATGGAGATACGACCAAAAGTAATAGTACCAAACTTTTGGAGCTCGCCAAATCCGTAGCTGCTGGTGCAATCCGTTTTTTGATAGGTCTTACCAAAGAAGGGTCCGCACCTACTTTAAAATTGCTCCACCATTTTGAATTATTTTCGGGGGCAAAAAATTATTCCCGTCGGTTACAGGCTAGAAGCTTTAGGTTTGCCAAATTTCAAATTTCTAGCTCATCTGGAAGTGGGTAAACATTAATGTCAGTTAGTGAGTGGGTCAGCCATGTGGCTTTATAGTAGTATAATACCTGCATTTGCATAGAAGGAGAGTGGGTAACCATTTAGTAAAAAAAAACTTTCAATGGACCCGACCGGTATTCTAACCCCGATCTCCCCGTCCTCAGGTAGCCAGCCCAACACGAGATTGACGCCTTAGAGCAGGGGTATTAAACATGATTACGTCTAAGGGCCAAAGTTGCTGTATCGCGGGCCGCAATACTATACCGACAACGTTAGGATTGAAGACTGAATATATTATATTTCTTTTGTCGTCCCGAGTGTCTCAGCTGTGATGAGCGAATGCGAACACTCCCGACTATGACAGAACACACCCGAGTATGTCCGAACACTCCCGAATATGTCCGAACACTTACGAATATGTCCGAACACTCCCTAGTATGTCCGAACACTTCCAAATATGTCCGAACACTTCCAAATATGTCCGAACACTCCCGAGTATGTCCGAACACTTCCGAATATGTCCGAACACTCCCGAATATGTCCGAACACTCCCGAATATGTCCGAACACTCCCGAAATAGTACTGTCTCCCTTATCTACTAGATACGTCATTTGCCGGTTCAAGGTAAATTTGTATGAAAATGTGATATTATTTTTCTTCACATATAAAGTAAAAATAGTTAACAAGATCACTCCATATACGTACCGGTATTTATTTTATAATTTAATTATGTAAAGAATAAATCTGTATTTATAATTTTTTCTCTTGAAATAATCTTATAATTTCCATGAGCCAGTGGGCAGCAAAAAAATATTACGGAGGGCCACAAGTGGCCCACGAGCAGTGGTTTGAATACCCCTGGCTTAGACCATTCGGCCACTGAAGTGGGCAGAATAAAGTTAGTAAATTAATACAAAAAACTTTAGCTCGCATGTTTTTTTTTTTTCATTTTTCATTTGGCCTTCCTATAAGTAAGTTTTCACATCCCTGTATTAGGGCTACATCCATGCATTTAAAATTCAGAACCCCGCGCGTTCTACAACTCGATATGAAGGAGATAGTGAGGACAATTAGGTCATATTCGCACTTGGGGACCAAACCTTCTGTAGCATACATTACGATCTCTCGTGCATGTTTCAGGCTCTACTTGCCATAGAGGGTGGGAGGGAGTTTTAGCCCGTGCGCTGAATTAATTCCGGGTTCGACGGCAGAGCTTGGTGCGCCTTGTCGACCTTGGGCTGATAGTGTGTCCGGGGTTCTATCTCCGGTTCGGTTTTTAATAAGGCGATGCGAGTTGAGGTCGGTTTTCATAACCAAAAACACATTTTCATACAAAATAAATAAAACATCGCTTAAGGGTGCTTCACGAGAGAGCAATAAAAAGCGTTTTAAAAGTTCAGAAATCACGGATTATTTATTGAATGGTTTGATGTTTTAAAATTTTATCTCCACCAACATTGAGGTGAAAGCTTTAACCAGTTAAAACGTTCCAATTTTAAGTTTAAAGTGTTTTTTAACGCGCTTTGGTGGCCATATTGTCAAACGTTCTACTCGAGTGCTATACCAGACTTTCGATGACGGGGAGATCGAGGTTAGAATCCCGGTCGTGTGTATTGAGAGTAGTTTTTCATAAGAGGTTTTCCATTCTTCCACCACGAAAATGCGGGTATACTTCCAATAAATATAATTTCATCACCCATAAAACTATTAGCGTAATTAGTAGATATGTGTATAACCTAAACGGGTAGTAAGACAAGGTGCTAGAAATATTTTTTAAAAATATGTGTGTTAACTCACATAAAACCCTATAGAATAATCCCACATTATATTAAAATTACTGTCATAAACCTATCAAACTTAAGAGAAAGGCTACAGGCTCGACATATGCTTATAACCTTTTGCTTTAATCTCAGTAGTACACATTTTTTTGGTAAACAACTTTAAAAAAAACCCTTAAAATTCCAACTTTTTAACTATTCGGATACAGTCTGATAGCTTTCTCCTTAATTTTGTCAAAAATATATTAAAAAAATATCAATCAATTTCATAAATTAATAATGGTGGATCGTATGTTACGCGTCTCATTGCTCTGTCATGTAAGCACCCTTAAGAAGATACATTTTATATTAACACATATAGTAATATCAACCGTTCTTGAACAGTTCATGGACACTGAGGAATTTTAACAGGAATCTTCATCAAAAATGTTCATAATCAAATTCTGCTATGCTCATGATAATTATTCAAGAAATTATGAGTTTAATATACGTGGAGAACCTAAACGTAAATATTGAAGCAACATTTTCTTTATTTTGGCCCCAAAATGTCTTATTTGCTATACAAAATATATACTGACCCTAACTAGCGATCCCTTTCACACCATCTTGTATTGTTATGTTTCCTCAAAATTGTTTCATTTCTTCTTTCCAAGCAAATGAATGTGAATTTGTTTGAAATACCCGTTATTCGTCACGACACAGTTTAAATGGATACCACACAACCATTATTTTTTAGCACCACGTTTTAATATCCATTCGAGTATTTCACTTAAATTCTAATTACGCTAATGGTTTTAGGGATTAGTAAGATTTTATTTATATGAAATGTACCCGCTTTTGCGTAGAGGAAGAGTGTAAAAATATTTTGCAAATAATTACTGTCAGTACACCCGACCGAGATTCGAACCTTGATCTACCCGTCATCGGCAGTCTAGTATACTACGAGAGTAGCGCTTTAAAACAAGCGGCCACCAAAGTGGGATACAACCTACTCGTATTAATACATTTTAATTCAAAGGTGCATCATATTCTCAAATTAATTCATGCACGTATGAAAATTATTATTATTTATATAAAATATAAGGGTTTCCGGAAAAAAAGACCTAATTCTTTGTGAAATAATAGTATTTGAAAATCTATAATAATAAGTGAAATAAATAGTATTGCTTCTTAACATCTTTCTATAATGTTCAAACAAAAAAATACTCATCCTTATTGCCAACATGATCAAATTTTCAGCAACGTGACAACGCATTTCAAATAAAGGATTATGGAAATAGGAATTGGGGGAGTAGGCGGAAAAGGGGAGTGGGCCGAGATAAAGGGGCTTGTCGCCCCCAGAGATAGAAAAATAGATCAATATTTTCCTAAAGTACATACCACATTTTCTTTCTTCATCTTCTTTTATAATCCCCTTTATTTATTGCTACCCAAAAGGAAACATTATCGTCAGTTAATGCCTGACAGTTTCTCTCTGCAAACACACTTTGAGCTGGCAATATCGTGGTAGAAAAGTGTGTTTTATTTTACTCTCAGCCTTAAGATACACACATCTTAAAAGGAGGTTTGATTAAGGGGCTGTGTATACGTTTTATTTGACGGGTCTTATGGATATAACATTGGAACAAAAAAATCCTAAATAATTCTAAAAATGGTATTATCGAAGGTGTAGAAGTAAATTTTTTTTGTAAACGCATTTAAAAAAAATCATCTACAACATGTACATGAAAATGCCCTGTAGGAATGATCCTGCCAAGATGTTGATTAAACAAAGTCCATAGAAGCATATATAATATATAGAATAAGAAGTATTAAAATATTATTTTCAAATTCAAGCCTGTGCTATCCAGGCGCAGATAGTAGAGTGGGTGTTTACACTCGTTAAGGGAAAAGGGGAAATTTTTATCAGCAGATAAACAAGAGCCCTCAGGATGAACTACTTATTTTATTCCCGTTCTTTCTATTTCGTACATTATCGTGAGAGTATGATAGTCACCTAAAGTGCTTAAGGTGGGGATGTAGGGAACGCTGGAAAAGGAAATTGTGCTTGGATTTTTTATAGTAAATGTTTTTTGGCAAAAAAAATATCGTTCCATTAGAAACATAGAGATTGATTATATTCTAATGGTGATATCATAAATTCTTGAGTATCTGTCATGAGCATATCAGTATTAGATGATAAACTTTATAAAATGATTGGAAAAGTTATCATTAAATTCCAGAACACCCTTAATAAATATTCAACAACTGTTGATATCACTATGTAGAGAAAATTAACCTCTATGTTTCTACTGGATCAATATTTAATTTCCTTTGACCAAAAAAAAATTTGCTATAAAAGCTGAAAAAACAGATACTTTTCTCGCGTCCCCAAAATCCACATCCTTAATACAAGCTAAGATCTAACCTGCTTCCCAAAATAGTTCTGAATTCACTAATTAATCAAAGTCATTAATATCCAGCAATAATTAACTTTTGAGATAAACTTAATAACTCAAAATATAGATAATATCTTTTGTTGGTCAACCCAATTCCCCAATGTATTTTTTTTATTGTGAATAAATTTTTCGCGCATGCTTGCGTGTTTTTTTTTATTGATTAGCGCTTAGAACAAGAGTTATTAATTAATTTATTGGCCTAGGGATGAGCGAGTTAATTAAAAGAATATGGATCAACATTCGCAAGACACGCAATACTTGCTATTGTATTATGTTGGACTGAGTAATATTACGTCCGTCCTAGGGGGGTCGGGGGGTGGGGGTAGAGGGGTGGTTTACACGATACGAAGAAGCGAGGACGCTGTTACGGAATACTTGGAATGTTATTACTTGAGGGATTTGTTCAGACACGAATGGAGATCTAGTCTACTTGTTTTTGTTTTTTTCGTAACACAGTAGCTTTTTTTAAAAATATTTGGGGGTGAAAGAGAAAAAATAGTTTCCACTTTTTTACTAACGTTAGATTAAATCAAATAAATTATTCAAGTTTTGGAATGTACGACGTTTTCTGGATCGAATCACAGCTAAATCCTGCAGACAACCCGTCCAGAGAAGTCCTAAGACAGCTCATAGAGGAAGAAGGACCAACAGTAGGCACCTTTAACCCAGACTCAGCGCCGTCGGACCTTTAACCCAGACTCAGCGCCGTCGGAACCTTTTCAGTTTTTTCTGTGTATTTAATTGCTCTGTTTGTACTTACGTCGTCTCCTCTTGCCACGGATGGCTGTCCCTCCCGGAACTTCCACTCAGTGGGGTGGTCCTGGTGGCTTTCCCTTTGTCTGCCAGGCCTGCCCTACCCTACTCTAATAGAGTCGTACTTATTTTCTTACTTTCCCGCATTTTAAAGTGCATAGGCCTTGGCCTGACGCACACGTAGTACCCCACCTTAGTTTAGCTTAGTTGCACATGTGGATATAGCAGTAGTAGAGTCGGCTCTCATATGTGGCGGAGCGGGATAAGGGGGCCTGCCACTATCTTTTTTTTTCTCGGGACTCAATCGTCTCGGGGGGAGAGGAGTGGCAACAATATTTAACTATACAGTTTGGCAATAAAGTTTGTTACCAATTTGTAAATAAAATTATGTTCTTGTTATTTATTTTTAAATCGCTGTACAAGCGTTTAAGTTTTGTTGTGGCCTGCTACACACACATTATTTTTCACACTTGACAAATTAAATGACATTTTAAAACTTTTTTCTTTATCATCACGTCTTGCTACCTATTCAGGTTATCCCCGTTAGCACTAATTACGTGAGTTGGGGATGAGGAAGGTTGAATTTAGAGGAAGTGTACCTGCATTTTCATGAAGGTAGAGTGGCAAAACATTTGGGAGAAACCACCCTCAGTATACCCGAACAGGATTCGAACCACGATCTCTGTCATCAGAAATTTTGTCTAACACGAGAGTGACGCCTTAGATTATTCGTCCACTGAAACAGGTTTGGAATTTGTTCAATGTGTTTTACTTTTAATCTCTAATTTTTGTAGTAGAATAAAATCAGTAACCAAACCTTAGTTAATTAATTAATTTTAGCACCGCGTCTTACTACCCGTTCGGGTTATACGCTTAAGTACTAATTACGCTAATGGATTAGGAATTGGGAAGGTTGAATTTAGAGGAATTGAACCCACATTTGCGTGGAGGAAGAGTGAAAAACCAGTTAGGAAAAACCAGTTAGGAAAAACCAACCCCAGTTCACCCGACCGAGATTCGAACCTCGATCTCCCCGTCCTCAGTAGTCTGACTCAACACGACTGGCGCGTTAGCCAACTACGCCACCGAGGCGGGTAGTAACCAAACCTTATTGCCATTCTGCATGTACAGGGTATTTAGAAAGTCATAGCCCAAACTGCACGTATAGTTTGTTTGAACCCAAGAGTAACACAAACTCCCTATACACTTCCATCCGGAAAACTAATGCAAATGCCATTAAATTATTGTGTTCAAAGTTTCAGCGTACAGCGCCGGGAGAGCAAAGCTGTGCAAGCATGCGTGTACAACAAGTTACATAGGAGTTAGGCACGCGGCACTGCACACGTAACAATTGAAAGCACTTTCTCTAATGTGGGACTGTTAATGATGACCATAAGAACATATTCCCATTTCTAGGTGAACTAGTGCGTGATTTACTATTAATTGTGGTATGTTCTGCTGCCGTGCTCCAAGATGTCGAGGTGTGTAATGCCGCGCACCTAGCTAGCAACCGACTAGTATTAAGGCCCCAAACTTTTCGTTTTATTACCCTTTCGAGCTATATACATATGCACTAACTACACTAATGTGTTAACGATGAGAAAAGTTTAGTTTAGAGGTGGTGTATCCGAATCTGCGTGTAGATATACAGGGCGGAAAACTATTTAGGAAAAAACCCACCTAAGTACACCTGATTGTGATTCGAACCCCGATCTCCCCATCATAGAGCCGTACATTCTATTGCGAGAGTGACGTCTTACACCATTCAACCAATGAAAGAGGTCGGAGTATAAATAAATGTATTGAGATGATTTCATTTTATCTAAACATGTACTCTACCTCAACGCAAATGTGGGTACATCTCCTCTTCATTCTATCTTTCAGTTAAATACCATATTAGTGTACATATGTGGACAACCCCGTTTGGGTGGTAGTAGGACTCTTGCTGGGGAAAGGGGAGGAAGAAAGTTAGGGGAGGGGAATGGAAGTGTACACGTAGAAACCCACCTCGATGGCGTAGTTGGCTAACGCGCTAGTCGTGTTGAGCTCGACGGGAGGACGGGGAGATCGAGGCTCGGATCTCGGTCGGGTGAACTGGGAGGGGGGGTTCCTAAATGGTTTTCCACTCTCCCTTCACGCAAATGCGGGTTCACTTCCTCTAAGTTCAACCCTTCCAATTCCTAATCCGTTAGCGTAATTAGTACTTAAACGTATAACCCAAACGGGTAGTAAGACGCGGTGCTATATATTAAATATATTACACGTAGAAGAGGGCTGGGGTACTTAGCACTGTTTTCCTCCGGAGAACAGTAAAAGTTTGAAAGGTTCAAACGAGGTTTATGAGCAACCCCTTCGGCGAAGCCACCTCTCATCGGATGCTGGAAAAAAACTCTTTTTCTTAACGAGGCTGGGGTTTTTATTTCCTCTGTTGGAGAAGGTTGGCAGTTATTATCAGTCTCTCCTGGGGCATCTTCAAGGAGCCCGAGGAATGAGCTCAACAACGTACGTTAATTCCCACAGCCAGAGAATAATTTATTTATGATCGGATTCAAATAGGTATAAACCTTTAGAAAATATAAACATCCACTACTTTTTTTAGGTACATATTCTTTATAAATTGACTGATTATAGCACATAACTTATAAACTAACTTAAATCTATAACAGATATAACCCCCCGCCCCCCTGTCGTTGATTAATCACTGTGAAAGAAGAAACCTAGATTTCACCAATAAAACACTTTTCGGACTGACCGGAAATCAAACCTTGGGCCCTTAGCTAAATAGGTAGACACGCTACCGATTGAATTAGGCGTTGGATCAAATTATACCACTATAAAACCACATGGCTGACACACCCACTTCTAGACAAGCTAGAAACTTGAAATTTGGCAAATTTCTAGCTTCTAGCCTATAACCGACGGAAAAATTCCAAAAAGTAAAAAATTTTAAATTTTAGTTCCCCCAAAAAATTCAAAATGGCTGAGCAAGTTCAAAGTCTGTGTGGTATATACATTACAATACAATACAATACCGGTAACTTTAAGTTTTTACGTTCAAAACAACGCTGGAATTAAATTAGTTTACATCCACTTGCAAAGAAAACTCACCGGGGGTCGAACAAAGTGAGTAGTCTAATACAAAATACCAAACTATGGTTACATTTTTTTTAACACCGCGTCTTGCTACCTCTTTGGGTTGTATACGCTTATGTACCATTTACGCTTATGGGCTAAGGATTAGGAAGGTTTATATTCAGAGGAAATGTACCCGTATTTGCGTCTAGGAAGAGTGGAAAAACATTTTAAAAAACTTCTGTACACTCGACCGAGATTCAAACCTAGAATTACCCGTCATCGGCAGTCTAGTCTACTGCGAAAGTATCACCTTAAGCCATGCTGTCACCGAAACGGATAATGCCTTATATATACTTGTGATCACAATTTATTGTAGGCCCTATAGCCTCAAGATCATTCATCAAATGTAAAAGTGCGTGCACAGGTTATATCATTAATTAATTACCTCGAACTTTACGGAACCTCAAACTTTCAAAGACTAAAATTCAGAGAATCTACAATATTTAAACAATTATTGATTTAAATAAGACCACGGCATCACAATTTTACCTACCTTACCACTTGATTTTAAAATGTTCAATAGTCACTTGATTTAGTGTCCACATGGTCTAAGGAGTCACACTCACGATTGGACTAGACTGATGATGGGGAGGTCGAGGTTCGTATAATGGTCAGGCGTAATGTGGGTGGTTTTCCCTAAACGGTTTTCAATATCCTTCCAAGCAAATGCATGTACACTGCATATAAATTCAACCTTCCTCACCTCTTAACCCATCAGAGTAATTAGTGCGTCTGCGTTTAACCCAGACGGGTAGTAAGATGCGGTGCAAAAATATACACTTTTGCAATATATTCCGGGCCCACAGACAAGTAAGAAACAAACTCTCAACCTTACGGGCGTTTCGCTGCTCTCCTTTTGTCAGCTTGAGTCCTTCAACACTGGGCTTCGCTAGTGTCACTGCTGGGAGATGATAGGACTAACCGCAGCGATCCTGGTGGTGAAGGATTCAAGCTGTCAAAAGGAGCGCAACCGTCTAATCTGGAGGTTGAGTGTCTAAGTATATTATTGTCTGTGGCCAGGGCCTATGCTATTTAGTTATTTTGTTTGCTTAGCTTTACCTATATATTTATTTGGATTTTGGTTCACAAACTATCAAATAAATTCCAACCATTTAAAATTACAGAACATCAGTATAGCGATGTATCTATATTCAATGCTCAATGAAATATATTAGACTAACTGGTCTACCCGTTATTCGCATGGGGAATTTATAAAGTAGATTTTTTATATTTGGTATTTAAAATAAACCATGGGTAATAGTAACACATCTTAAATTATGTTTAAATATTGATACTTTAATGATTTAAATTGTGATACAAATCTCGAAAGTAGACAAATGTCAAATAGAGATATAATCTGAACACGTTTTAAAAGTTGACATCTCTTTTGATGATTAAATTAAAACTTCTATTTACACAATACTTTTAATTTGCTATTTTTGTCATTTTTACCCTTCTAGACCTTTTAATTATTTTTGCTCAATGAGCTCCTACTGATATTTTGGTCATTTTGAAATTTTTGCAATTTTTGCCCTTTTGATCCTATTGCCCATTTCGATTATATTTGCTTACCATTTCCACCCTGTTCACTTTTACTCTAAAATAATAACAGCATATTTTTTTCCTTTTTTTTCCTTACCGACCCATTTAATATTTTTACCCTCATTGCCCTATACACCCGGTTTACTTTTTACCATTTATTTCCCTTTCTAGCCCTTTTGCGGCTTTTTAACTTTTTCAAATATTTATTTCTTTTACCCAACCTTTATACCCTTTTTTAAGATTTACTTTTGATCATATTGCTATTTTTACTCTTTTAGTCCTTTATACTATTTTTGCTCAATTGTGCCCTTATTTATATTTTGATCATTTTTGAATTTTTTTTTCTCTTCCAGTTAAATTTACTTTTACCATTTTTTTGTTACCCTTTTTACCTGGTTTATCCCCGGAGAAATATTCTAAGGTAAAGAGGGTGAAAAGGTAAAAACGTTGTAAAAAGATTAAAGACGATATAAAGGATGTAGGGCAGGTAAAAAAAAGTATTCATATCTAAAAGCTATTTACTAGAAATAAATCATAACCTTTTAACAAATTGATATAACCTGGTGATATTAAGAGAAGAATTTGTTGTGGATACCAAAATCTTCTTGTTTTATCTCCAAATCCCAAGGCCACAAAAATATTCTAGTTTACTCTCCATGGCAACCAAACTTCCAAGGCCACAAAACAACATTACAAATTGTATGACTTAGAGTAGTAAAAATTTCTCGTGGCGTGGCGTTAATATTACTTCATATTTTCAGTTCTTAGTTAAAAAAAATTCTAATCCAAGTTTCAATTTCTGGCTTCGAGGTCTACATGTTCTTGCATTGGGGCTACTAATATTTAAATTTCAGCCCTCTGTTTGAGGTCTATATCGAGTAATGTTAATGACAGACGCAGAAACTCTTCATTTTATAAATATAGATATGAAAAGTAAGTCCTTCAAAGGTTGAATAGCATTAGCAAGAAAAATACTTAATTGAAAGAAATTTGATTATTAATTTTATTGCAAATTTACTTGGTGTTTTGAGATATTTCATTTCCTTAAATTTTATTTTTTACTCTCGATAATACACACAACTATATTTTGTGAGGTTCTAATAAAGTATTTTTTTTAAATCAACTCACAAAAAACTTTTTTTTATATATTTATCACAAAAATAATGTCCCAAGAGCTTATATATTTTTGTTTTCATGCTGTACACGTTTTTTCGTTTTATTTTATTTTACATATTGCTAAACAAAAAAAAAAAGCGTGATTTTTTTTATGCCCAAAACCGTTGCTATGGATAAGCGTAGAAAAACGTTAGTGCTAAAAGCGTTTATGTCTCAGGCAATAACCATCTTCACGATCAGTGCATTAGAAAAAAACAAAAAGAAATGATAATAATTTGACAAGAGACATGAAAGTTTGGAGACAAATATGTGCTTGTTAGATTTTTAAAAGATTATATTAAAAGAGTCACCACGTGATCAAATATTTCTCTGTCTAGTTGCGAGATCCGCCAATTAAAAGCTAACCAGACGTAGACTATGCAAACCGATGCAGACTCATTAAAACGCGTACAATTACATCTGAAACAAAGGAATGTCTTCGTGGCTTGATGAGGGAGGAAGGGGGTGAGAAGAGGAAAAGCATGGTGACGGGTGTGGGGGGCGGGGGGGGGGAGTTAAATCTAATTTTCTGGAATGGTCTGGACCTCTTCCAGGAGATCTAAAAGACTCGATATTTTGCTTTTGTTTCCTATTAATGGATTAATTTTTTTTTTAAATTCCTACCTCTACCCTATCGCGTCTTACAACCCATTCGGGCTATACGCATACATTAATTACGCTAATGCAGTGGTTCTCAAAATGTGATACGTGTACCCCCAGTGGTACGCGGGCAGATCTCAAGGGAAAATTGGGAAAATGACAAGAGAACAAAAGGTGATGGGCAATTTTCTAAGCGATTGAGGGGTATTTTCTCCTTTTGACTATCTGACATATGACATTTTGACCTGTCATTGGAGACAATTTTTTTTCTTAGCGAGGGTACATTAGACTTTTAGTCATGACTAAGGGGCACATTCTAAACAAGGTCTAATGGATTAGAAATAAGGAAAGTAGAATTTTAGAAGAAGTATAATTGGATTTGCGTAGAAGGAGAGTGGGAAACCATTAAGAAAAACCACCCTCAGTAGATCCAACCAGGATTAGAACCCCTATCTCCCCGTCATCAGCAGGCCAGTCTAACACGAGATTGACGCCTTAGACCGTTCGGCCAACGAAGCGAGGCAAGTAATAATTATTAAAGCCAATCTTATGAAAACAAAACTTTGAGAAAATTATTAGAAACAAAACAAAATGGTGATGACACGGTCATCTGTACGTCATATTATATTTAAAATGGCGTTTGACGTTGCCTAGTCGTAGGTCGAAATACAGTGGCCGCGTAACTCGGAACCGTGTAAGTTGGAACAATTATTGTTCTATAGAACATAATGAGGAAGGAGAATTTCAACCAATTCTGTCAGCATCAATCTGAATGGAGAGTTGGATAAGAGTAATGGGAGGGGATTGGGAAGTTTCAACAACTTTTAATGATTCCTTGTCGGATATTCTCTGACTTTTTGATCAGCATCAAAATCGTTGTAGCGCGCATCTATCTCAGGCAAAAATTTCGAAACGGTGTATAGATGATGATGATGATCATAATAAAGAAAATACGAACTAAATAATAATTATTAAACTGTACATCGGAATATAATGATAGAAAAAATTCAAAACTCATTTTTTAACTTATAATATTTCTAGAGAATAGCTTTTTTTTGAACAAAATAGATATAAAAGTTTCTGGATATTATTTATAGTTTTTTTAATATAAAAGGACTATATATAGAAAGAGAGGTGTCTGATGATACCATATGATTTTGGCTTTATTAAAAAAAAGTCCTTTTTCCTGTTAAAGTTTCTATTCATAGATTATTTCACAGGTTGAGGATCCCGTGCCTTTTATTAATTTTTATCCTTATAAATGTCAAACCATTCCACCTTTACTCCTCCCTTCTCTGCTTCCGGGAAAAAAAATATCGTAAAATTTTTTTTTTATCTAACTATAGTTTATTCCCCTTCGCTAAAAAAAACAAATCCTTTTCTCTGGCAGCCCTGCAAAAACATGTAATTAAGTCTCTTTGAAGTTAGAAACTTGTTTCTAGGTAGAGTGAGAGAAAAAGAGACACGAATAGGAGAACACGGGAGGGGGAAGTGGGATGAAAGATTCTATCTCTATCACTCCTAGTGACTGGCCCCCTATGTTTGTGACGTCATACGTGATTACTCCTGGCTAACCCCCTTTGTCATCGCTGGCAACAGGATATGACCTTTTTCACGGCCTGTAGGGTGCAGAAGAACGGGCAGTGTTTTATGGCAGGACTAAAAAAAAATAATAATAATATTAGAACCTAAAGTCAAACCATTGGGCAAGTATGCATGTGTAAAATATTAAAGAAAGTGTTAAAAAAAAGGTTGAAAGGAAAAATATATCCCACGAGCGAAGTTCGGTGGCGGGGGTCTTTACCTTTTATTAAAGTGTTTATTTGATTTTTTTCAACGCATCTTACTACTCGTCCGGGATATACACCTATCTACTAATTATGCTAATGGCTATAGATGTGGAAGTTTGAATTTAGAGGTAGTGTACCCACATTTGCAACAAACGGGAATATTTTATTTTTAGGAAAAATCACCCTCAATACACCCGATAGTGATTCGAACCCAGATAACCCCGTCGCTAGCAATATAGTTTAACACAAGAGTGACCCTTTTTTGGGGGCCTAACGGTTTAAGACGTCATTCTCATGTTAGACTGACCTACAATTGAAGAAGGGATCGGGGTACGAATAACAATCGGGTCTACTAAGGATTGTTTTCCTCTAAACGGTTTTCAACCCCCCTTCCACGCTTATACGAGCAGATTACCTCTAAAATGCTTCTTTCCTAATCCTTAGCCCATTAGAGTAATTATTATATAAGCGTATAGCCTGAATATTAAGACACGGTAAAAAAAAAAGATTGGTGCGTTTAACCCTATGACTAGAAATGTTTTAAGCATTACTACAACATGCATTCATAATGAATCCCTCATGGCAGTAACACGATCAACTTAACGTTCTCTTAACGCAACGAGACTTGTGTCTTATCAGGATTCACGTAAAGTGATGACTCGAACAAAATACAGAAAGTGAATTTGGACATTTTGCAAACAAATTGTTAACTAAAATGAAACTCGAAGTATTTATGGCTAATTAGACTGCATGTACTTGCAATATAAAATATCCTGTATGAACAAAATAAAGTGTAACAAAAGACTATGACGTTTTATAGTTCGCGAAATGCGGACAAACTATGCCTAAGAGGTCGTCTGCATATTATAAACAAACAAATGAAGTACTAAATAGCCCTGACGTTGTTCGCAACATGATTAGCTATCTAGAACATCCCTCACTTAATGTTCATGTAATGTGAAAGTTCTCCCTTAGGTTAAGTGAACGTTACTTGATTGTGATTCCAGCATTAATATGCATTTCATTATTTTATTCCTTAAAATTTAACTATTGATTTATTTGTGTTTTAGGGTACCAGAAAAAAAATGTTAAGGTGCATAGCACACGCTTTCTATCTTATCTTAAAATATAGACATTAACTAAAAGCTCGTAAGATTTGTTAAACGAGAACATATATAATATATAATTGCAGAAACACTCCACCAAAGATAGAATGAAATAATGTACAATGTTACAGAAACATTTAGAAAAGAAGAACATCTTTGTCCACCAAATAACATAGCAATTTCACATTTCAAAGACCTTAATAAAAAACATTTTTGCTTATAGCTAAAAAATTATTGGTTTTATAAAAATATTTTTTAAGTAAAAGATTTTAATTTTTATTAGAACTATAACTTTAATACGATTGGTTATTTCGTATCTTAAATCTTGTGTAGATAAATGATCACGATTGGAAATTTCTAAGTGAAGTTCGCTCAAAATCATCTTCATGGGATAATGAGAATTTCCATTTTATTTTTAACGTTAAAAAGAGTGTCTGGATTAAAAATGTAATCAAAATTGTTAGGGATATAGAAGATTTTAAAAAATTTATATTTTTTTTGCCCTTCATTTAAAAAAACCCTTAATTTTAGGGTTGGATATCTAATTCCAAAACTTTCCGGGGAAGCTTATTAAAAACCCTATATACCAAGCTTTAGCCTGAATAGAAGTATAATTTCGGCTTTAGGCTGAGATACAGTTAGACAGACAGACAGACAGACGTCATCGCGAGCACCACTTTTTCTGTTTCAAGGGGTCATGAAACGTTGACATTTATCAAAATCGAGGGCTAGATTTTTTTTTTTTTTTTTTNTCCCTTCTCAAAGAGGGGTCTAGAAAAATTAGAATTAATGTTCACTTTTGACCGACATCAATCGGCATTGCTTCATAAAATTTATTATTTAGAGGTTCAACAGCGCACAAAAACCTCCAACGTTCACGTGAAAGTGGAGAAAAGGCAGATCTGCATTTAACAGCAAACAGAAGCTCTTTTGAAAAGGGGTTGGTATTCGGTAAGAGAGGCTTATATGGGGAAGGAACCCTTGCGTGCGTTTTGTGGACTTAAGGGGGCTCTTAGGATTTCACTTTAATCAAAGGACTGAAAATAGCTACGCTCTGTTGAACAAAAAAAAAAACAACAAAAAAACACACACGTAAATAATCATTCCCAAAGATACGTTAGTTACGAAAAGAGCAACATTTAGCATAACATGAAAAGCTTTGCGTGTTTTCTGTGGTTTTACTTGAAGTAAAACTACCATATTTTTTTAGATACAACCTGATCTTTATAAGAATGATTTTTTTTTGATGGTTACAAAAGTTTTAAAATATTTATCTTAATTTATTAGTTTAAAAAAAAATTATATTTGCGATGGTGGGCTTGACTTTGGCAGGGGAGATACGGCTGTTACACCAACAGAGGGAACCAGGTTTATTTCAAATTGTTTTTATACTCTCTTTCCAATAAAAAATACTGATTCATCACCATAAAAAATATTATTTTGTTCTCTCAAGACATATAATTTTTTTGAGATGTTATTAGTATTATCTATTCAATCTTGCAATAAACAATAAATCAAACCAACATAAATTATATTGATGGTATCACTTAGATTGAAAAATGATATCAGTTCACGGGTATCGAACCCGGGAAATTTGTATTAGTACGCCAATGCTGTTACTTCCGAGTTATCCAGGAATCGTCCCGTACCAATGGTAATTCCTTAGTAATATTTTAAGACAGAGTCTGTGATGGAGCGTCAGATAAATATGAGCGATCAATATACACATTATATATCTATGATATATATGTATATATAAGTTATATATATATAACTTATATATATCTTATATATATATAAATAACCGTGTGATTTCTTGTGGAGTCCTGTGATGGAAGTCCCACGTTGTCGACACCACTTGATAAGATGTGTTTTAAGGTGGTGGTTGTAGTGAGTTGTAGTGAGTTGTAGTGAGTTGTAGTGAGGTGTAGTGAGGTGTAGTGAGTTGTAGTCATGTCTCTCTTTGTGGAGTCACTTAATAAGGATCGTCTTTGAAAGCCCGTCGTGATGACGATAGGAGTCAGGTTTTAATTTTTATTTATATGTGAATTGGTGACCTGTCGGTTTAGGGGGGTAAGGTGTCAATACTTCTGTGTTGGGGGTACGAGGTTCAATCCTCAGTCCCGGCACAGATTTATCTGATTGCCAAACCCCTTCCTTCAACTCTGACAAGACGTGTATTAATCACAACTTGTGAATGTGTGGAATGCCAGGCCTCCACCGTGGTTCGGATCCCACGTTAAACTGTAGGTCCTCCATTTCATCTCA
>CABFWO010000772.1:147255-159007 GCA_902155825.1 Timema genevievae
GTTGAATTTAGAGGAAGTGAACCCGCATTTGCGTGGAGGGAGAGTGGAAAACCATTTAGGAAAAACCACCCCCAGTTCACCCGACCGAGATTCGAACCTCGATCTCCCCGTCCTCGGCGGTCGAGCTCAACACGACTAGCGCGTTAGCCAACTACGCCACCGAGGCGGGTGAGAGAGTTCTTGAAGATGTTATGTCTCACAAGTATTTGTAATAAGGGTGGGGGACAGTGAACAAAAGATCACACGTAGTTGTAAACAACAACAAAATAAACAAATGATCAGCCAGGTGTGTGAGAAGATTTCATAACACATGTGGATGCATTGAGTTTTATGTTCTGAAATTATTAATTAATTTGAAATATATTTAAGTGTGGGAACTTTTGATTTGAATTATTATGAAATGAAAAAAATATCTCATTACAAATATAATAGATTGGCTATTTTATCCTTAAACATATTGGTTTACTTTTAAAATAAAATAAAGAATAAAAAAGTTTCGAATACAATTTTTTTGATAAAATCTACAATATCAGCTCTAAAGTTCTGCAAAAAAAAAATCCAAATTAGCTAGATATTTTTACTCTATGATTAAAGTAAGTTAATTTAGCTAATTAAAATTTTTATTTAACAAAAAAATTATTTGATCAAAAACATGCGTAAGGGAATAGACCAATCCTAATAGATGACTCACAGTCACTTCAACCGAGTAATATAGATAATTAGCCCATTCTCCCCTTACCTCGCATTAGTATTCTCCCAGCGAACTGATCACAGCTGCAACTGACGTCTAGACAATCTCCGCCGCTTCTCTGAAAACAAATGAGGATAATATCTTTATTCTTTCTGACTTAGGATATTTATAAGATTAGTGACAGAGTCGACTATGTCACAGTTATGTTGTTTCAAGTAAGCTTTGAATTATTTGTCACATTTTATTAATTTGTTGGGAAATCCTTGAATTACAAACCTTCGTGTAGTTATTATTTTGAACCACTTCTTAAGACCATATGAAAGAACGAAAATAATTGAGAAGTAGGGGAAAGAAATGACATCCTCTGACGACTGCTGGGATAGAAGGGGACATTATGAAAAGCCAGTGTTTTTTTTAAAGTTTTTAAGGCAAAACCTTTTTTTTTTTGGACAAGATAAATCAAATATTGCTCCAGTAGAAATATAGAATTTAATTTTCTTCACATGGTCACCTCAAAATGTCTTGAATATCTGTCTAACGGTGATCTGGAATTTCATGACAACTTTTTCTTAATTTAAAAAGTTTGTTAGATAATGCCGCTATGCTCATGACAGATTTAAAAAAACTGTTGCTATCACCATGTGAAGACAATTAAGCTCTGTGTTTCTATTGAGGCATTATTTTAAATTTTAAGGTTTATATAGATGAATGAAACACTGAAAAGAGGAGATTAAAGCTCAATCTGTAGAGATTTTGGCGCACAAATCAGGACAATTAGATATTAAAATCACAGTCTCGTGCTAATTTCTTTATATTAGCAGCTTAAGTGGCCGCATGGTCTAAGGCACTACACTCACAGTAGATTAGACCGCCGATGACGAGGAGGTCAAGGTTCAAATCTGGTCGAGTGTACTGAGGTTTTCGACTCTCTCAATCTCCAAGCAAATGTGGGCACATTTCATCCAAATATGACTTACCTAATCCTTAAGACAATTAGCTTAGTTGATACATAGGCGTATAAGCGAACGGGTAGCAAGACGCGGTGTAAAGGAATATATTTATACATTACTCCCGTCAGAATGTACTCTGAAAGGAAGTGTTTGTTTGGATTTAATATTCTTACTATTCCTACTGTGGTGATAGATAATATAAGAAAGATTGGATTTCAGTCATTGTTAAAATTCATTTAATATTTTCCTAGAAATTTTTGTACTTATATTTATCTACATCCATCTGCAGTTGGTGCGTTGAGGTAAACAAAAAATTATCAATCGCTGCCAGGCCACACGACTTAAAACACAATTGTATCTCACGTTTTTTGGAACTACATTTATATTCTGACTAAGTTTATATTGTATCTCACGTTTTTTGGAACTACATTTATATTCTGACTAAGTTTATATTCCCTTACTTCCTTAATCTAAAAACACCCTTTGTCATGTTAATAAGAAAGAGGGGGAAAGAAAACTATGAAACGTTATATCTTCAGGTAAATAATAAGGCTCACTGCTAGTTCTCTGAGTTTTTTTTTTAAAAAGCTGTTTTGAGTCTGTAAACAACTCACTGTATTTGTGAGAAGAAGGCTAAATATAGAACCCTTTTTCATCAAGCCTAGTCTCAAAATTCCACAAAAGTGATTAAAAAGCCATTGAAAATAAGTTAATGTAACATTTTCTTGCATTTGTTTTTATTAATCGAACTCGAGCTATAGAGCTGTTAAGGAAAGAGAGTCCTGTTGGTATCTTTAGACTTTATTTTGGCATGAACAATATTTTAAAATAACGTAACGTACGTTTAAATATTGCGTTAGAGCTGAACGTCTGCGCGGCCATTTATCGCTTGGTGAGGCTAGGTGAGGTGAGGTTAAGTTTCAAGAACCAGTTGCATTTTTCTATATTTACACGATAGCTCCATCAGAATATTACCCGAAGAGAAATGTTTGGATTTAATTTTGTTGATAGCTTTATAAAATATATTAAAAAATAACTTGTTTTGTAAAATTTGACGAGTCAACTCCAGGTTTCACAAACACACACACACACACACACAAAAAGTCGCGAATCAAAAATTTAAAAGTTTCCAGCTCTTTTTCTCATCCCGTCTCCATTCCCATATTGCCTCTTTTTCAATCCCCACCCCACTTTTTTGTTAGTTTTTCTTCAACCTCTTTTAATATTTCTTTCTCTTTGTCATCAACATGACAATTTATATTTTTATATCCATTTTTTTTTCCCCTTGAAAGGCCCTTTCTCTCTGTGTTTGTGAACTTATCTCTAGATGTCAGGTCTTGTTTGTGCCGGCAAGGAAAGGGGGGGAGTTAACCCCTTTTTGCTCTAAGCTTGTAATAGCAAGGTTCTTACTCGTTAATGGGTCACTTGGAACCTAGCCAGAGTCTTGAAAACGCTATTTCTAGCCCCTAACCCCTGCAACCCCCTCAACGTAGACGGAATGATACAGAAAATAACACCAGCTCACTTCGTTTCTACTCAAGTCAAGACCCGGATTAAAACATCAGGATTTGCATCTTCGCGTGGTATCATGTCTCTGACTGACTGCCTGCCCCCTTTTGCAAACTCAGATGCATTTGAGAATTTGTGTTTTTACTAAACCCCCTTCATTCTTCCACCCTGCCTCCCTCCCCTTTAGCTACAGTTATGTGGTCTTCATCACCGGCAATAAATTATAATTGCCGGGGATTGGGACACCGGTAGACATTCCGGTGTAAATTGGGCTGCCGCAAATATTTCAAACCTAAATAAATTATTATTTTGATTAAATTTTAATCAAAAGCTTCAGTGAGTAAGTTTGAGTTACCCGTAATACTTCATTTGTGAAGATATGTGATTTTTTTAGCACCATGTCTTACTACCCGTTCGGGTAATTACACTAATGTGTTAGGGAATAGGAAGGTTTGATTGAGATTATGTGCGCCCGTATTTGCGTGGAAGGACAGTGGAAAGCCATTTAGGAAAAATCACCCTCAGTCCACCCCAACCGGTATCGAACTCCGATCTCCCTGTCTTCAGCAGTCTAGTCCAACAGTTTAGTAGCGCGTTAGCGATGGTATTAAACGTAAAAAAACATACCTTTTGATGTTTCTTAGTGTTGTGTAGTTCGATAAACAGGTTTTACGATTGTTTATAATCAAGTAACGATTTGAGGATCATTTTACTAACCTATATATTATACAAAATAGACTTTCAGTGAATGTCTAAAACATTTAGAAGCATTTTTTTCTCATGCCAGTAGAAAGTGGAAACTGATCATCAATAATGTAGCTGAAATGGGCTCAGGATTAAATTAACTTATAATAAAGATAAAAATACTTCACCTCAGTTCTTCAGATTAAACTGAAACATAGCTTCAGTGATGGTTATTAAGATCCGCTCAGAGGGACATAATATGTGTAGTCCCTGACTACTTGGAATCTGACAATCCAGTACACCTCTGATGGGGTCTTTCCTATAATCTTTAAACGCTTTAGTATAATTAAGTATTTAGGCTCGATAAAAATAATCAAATTTGAGATTCAATTTTGATTTGTAATTTTGTTATGAATTCTTATAGACCACTACTTCTTTATTGGTTATTTAACCTTACATAACTGTAGTGAAAGCCTAGCAAGCAGACCCCAGATCATTAATGTAACGATAACTTAATATATTACATTTAATATTACATTTATAGTATTGCATACTGCAATACAGCAATTGTTTTAAAGATTAATTACTATTTTTATTTTATATATTAACTTAAGAATAAATGTACGGTAGTTTAATACATATCTTAGATTAGATTAGATTCTAAGATTAGGATTATAGTTTCTGGTGTTTAGGTCAATTTAAGACTGGAATTCGAGAGTCGTTTAAAAATGGACAGACTCGTTGATAAAATGGAGATTCGGATTCGATATTTGGGATTCAATGGTAAAATTAAGATTCAAAATCTATATTTGAGATTCATTGGTAAAATAAATATTTGTATACGAGAATTGGGATTCGTAGGTAAACTGATGATTAGTATTCGAGATTCTTTGAAAAAATGGATATTTGGATTTGAGATAACGGATTCGTATATAAAATAAATATTTTGATTAGATATTCATTGGTAGAGTGAAGATTTGGACTCAATAAAACAAAATACTGGTGTCCTATCTCTGGTGTTTTTCCTTGCACCCAATCCTCCTTGGCGCTAAGTTAATGAACGTTCACATTCAAAAATAACTTAAATGGCTTTCCCCTCTTAAACTTCAGGCCGGTGTAAGGCTAGTTCTTCAAGAGATTTGAGTGACGTGAGTTTTTGAATCTCCCTCTTATCTCAACTCTCTGACGGCGCCACCTTTTCTTCAGCGTGAAAATATTTGTGTCTCAAGCTTGAAACTCTAATATGACGTTGTTTACGAGTTCAGGGGAATCCGTAAATAAACGACGTGTTTTTACGAGGAATATAATTTTATAATTTAAAAAGAAAAAAAAAATGTTTAAAGTATCATATTATCCCAGGGGGAAAATAATATAGATAGAGAGCATACCTCAAACATGTTCATTATATATATATATGGATTTTTAACTACCGCGTCTTACTACCCGTTCGGATTATACGCTTATATACTAATTACGCTAGTGGTTTTAAAGATGAGGAAGCTTATATTTAGAGGAAGTGTACCCACATTTACGTGTAAAACCATGTTGGAAAAACCACCCTCAGTAAACCCGACCAAGATTTTAACCTAGATCTACCCGTCATCGGCAGTCTGTCTACCGCTAAAATGACGCCTTAGACCACGCAGGCACCGAAGCGCGTACGTAAAAGTAGATTTAGTAGGTAACTTATAGAGTTGTTAAATAAGGTCCTTCATGTGAAAATCGGACTGTAGCTTGGTCGTGTTGAAAAAAAACAAACAAAAAACGTACAACTTAACAATTTTGTGCAATAAATAATTATTTAATATTGACAAACAAACTTGAGAACAAATGTAAATATGCGTTAAGGATTATACACTCGACTTTCAAATTATTTGGACGCACTACTACTACTAATACTACTACTCTAACTACTACTATTAATACTACTTGGTCCTACTTGTTTGTACGTGATACCCAAGATAAATAGCAGTAGTTTACTCTCTTCTACCCCGGATAAAACGCTGTAAAATGTAAACAGCCCTTGGGACTTGTAAACTAATACTGGTCATATATTTGCTTGGTCTCAACGGATAGTCCTTGTTTGTCTTGCTCTCATCCGTCGCTGTAACTTTCTTAAAATCTCTTAAATCTCCTTGGACTGGTCGTCCGAGAGGACTTTGAAGGATCGGTCTAGGTTTCACGTCCTGGAAACGTCAGTTTGGTAATGTTGATATATGTTTTTTAATAATGTGACAGAAAGATCCTGGTATCTGTTATACTTAATGTTGACTTGTTTTAAGGTTGCGAGTAGGTAACTTCTAAAAAAAAAAATTCCGTAGAAAATTTAATATTCAGTTGCAAATTGTGGGTCTTAGGCAAGTCGTAAAATATTTGGCAAATGTCTCCTTTTACAGATTTAAGCTGAGAATGCGGGGGAAGTGAAAAAAAAAAGTATTTTGGACATTTTTCTAGGAAAACATTTTTTGGCCTAAATAAATAAATTATTTCTCTAGTAAAAAAATATTGTTCAATTTTCTTCACACGGTGATATCAACAGTTGTTGAATATTTGTCAAGGGTTTCCTAGAATTTAATGACAACTTTTTATCTTCATTTAAAAAGTTTCTCTTCAAATAGCACTAGGCTCTTAGCAAATATTCAACAGCTGTTGAGGTCATCATGTGAAGAAAATTAAATCATGTTTATATTGGAGCAATATTTGATTTATTTCGTAAAAAAAGAAGAAGAAAAAGAAAACGTTTCAATATAAAAACTGCAAAATGCTGCCCTTTACTCGCGTCTCCCACACTTCCACCTTAAAATGCTCTTTCTGAACCTACCGAATATATCACCACCACCAAAGGACTTATAAACTACCTTAAATCTAAAAGAGACACATCACACCACCACCGGACATTAATTTATCACCATAAAAGGGGAAGCCCGCATTCCATTTCTGATTAATCTTCCGTCCATGCCAGGATTTGAACCCGGGGCCCTTAGCTTGCTAGGCACTACTGACTGAGCTTATATGTCTTACGAAAGTGTCTTATCCTCGTATCAGTGAGAATATTTGAAGACTAGGTTTAACGGGGTGTGAATTATTACATTCATTACTCCGTGTCACCGTGAAATGTGTATAATTTATTAAACCCACGAGACCACGCCTGCGTTAGATCTATAACTAGGAGATTCAGTGGAACTGTAAATGTATATTGCTCGGTATCTCACTACCAGTGCACGCATCTAATTAAAATAATGGGGTAACCCCCTTCTCTTGGTTGAATGGTCTAAGTCGTATCTCTCGCGATAGACTGGACCTACGCAATCAGTCAGACTGTCAGATAAAATAATAATTAATACTGACGGTATGACTGCTCGTGTAGGGGCAGTACTGATGGCTTGATGGCCAGACTGACTAAAATACTGATGTGATCCGAATTTTCTGATCACATCAGTCTCAGTCCATCAGTCTTGCAAGTGGTGGGAGAGACTCACAGTAGTGACAGTAGTACTGACAGTAATACTAACCGTATGCGCGCTCGTCAGTAATTCCTTCAGTCTCAGTAGCAAACATAGACTGCCCACACCTTTTTCTTATCATCCATGTTGTTATACGGTGCGTGCAGGAGCTGAGACTGATAAAACTAATGAGACGAAAACTGACCATGTACGGTCTTGTAAATACTGATGCATACTGACAGATCAGCCAATAGCGTAACTATCTACTAAACTAAGGGCCCCAAGCTCGATTCCTGACATGGACGAAAAAGTATTATTAGTGAAATTTGGGTTTACCCTTTCATATATGTTTTAGCACCCGGAAGCTGGATATTGTGTTTGTTCTAGATTTAAGTTAGCTTATAAGTTGTGTACTGATATAAAAAGTCGTCTCAGAAAGTGCAAGTTAAATAGCCCAAATAAATTAAATTTGTTCTTTAATACCTATATTCAAATGGAAGCATTTATGTAACAATATATGGCGCAAATAACAGTTATAATTACTCGGCCATGCCTCTTGTGAGGCGTTATTAATAACCACTGGAATAGATAACTCATAGTCAGCGGGCCCGACTAATATGTTTTGACTCCTACCTCGAAGGTATGGACCGAGTTTGAATCCCGAATGAGTGCACCAAGTATAATTCTACATATTTTATAGCCGAAGTAATATTTAACGAGTTGTTTTATTATATTTATTTCAAATATTTCAATGATAAATTAAGGTGGGTCGAGCTTAATATTCTTGGGGTAAAGTCCTCACCAATGTTCATGGGTTCAAACCCAGCCGAGATCGATGAATTTTCCTTGATCGACAAAAATCCGTGGCACAACTTCCTTCGGAGGGGAAGTAAAGCCATTGGTCTCGTGTTGATTGTGGCATGTAAAATAACCCTGGAAGGTGTGTGAAAGTGCCTTGACACGAAAATTGGTTGGCTCTTTCACGCTCTCTCATCGATAGGGGGTGAATTTTTCATAAACAACTTCCCCCCTTTTTATATCCACGCAAGTAGAAGTACATTTCCTCTAAATTCTACCTACAACATAATTGTAACTAAAGAAATGAAAGCTTGTAGGCTATCAAGGGACCGAGATGGTCTTAAAAACACAAAACTTGGTGTCAAACCCTGGAAAATATTGGAAACCACTGGTGTGATGCTAGAGGGGAACACTTATACCGTTCCAAATTGATACCTTAACATTATCTTAAAGCTTTAAGTTGAAAACTATTTTAGTATATTTATATGTGACCATTTAGATATACGTTTCAGTTGCCGCCGCATATTCTAAGGCGTCACTCTCGCAATATACTTTGACTGTCGATGACAGGGAGATCGGTATTCGAAGTCTGGTAGGGTGTAATGAGAGTGGATTTTGCTAAATGGTTTTTTCACTCTTCTGACACTACAAATGCTAGTACGCACTTCCTAAAAATTCAAGCTTTCTCATCCCTAACACATTAGCCTGATTAGTACATATAAATATAACCTCAACGGGTAGTAAGACACGATGCTAAAAAAAACAACATCGTGATGTGTTTATTATTCATACGTCGAAAGTAGAAATATATAATTTTGAAAATACATCTGGTAATAAGCAGAGTAGAGCAGACTATCTTTTACCGTCAATTTGGGTTTTTTTTTTGGGTACGTGTACCGGTAGAAGGAAAGACCTGTAAAAAAAAGTGTCGGTTCTTGATATATCCCTCGAAGGGGAAGCAGCCATACCCCCTCTTACCACTCACGAGTTTCAGACAACTGTGACGGACGAGCTTTCCAGAGTTAGGAAGAAAAGACCAACATCGAACAAGGGATGAGATCTGGGGAATTGGGGATCTGGGGGGTTGGAGGGGTTTGGGGAAGAGTTACGGGTATAAGGGAGGGTAAAGGGTCAGACCGTGAAGGGGTAAAGAAAAGGAGGAAGGGTAAAGGTGGATGTTTGAAAAGACAGATGGGGAAAAGAAAATCAATCTACGGTAAAACAGGAACGTGATGCTACATATGTACGTGTATATGTGCCTCATGCAGGATTTCTCAAGGAGCTGACGTTGTGAAGCTGACGCTAGGGCTGGTGCAGTGCTTACCACTCTTTACTCCGATTAGGGAAGGGGGGGGGGGTACAGAGTTCGATCCCTACATGTGAGGGTATCTGAGGCGTTACATTCCTCCCCACTCACCCCAATAAGCATCCATTTCGATGGCCGAATAGTCTAAGGTAATAATAGACTAGACCACCGATGACGGGGAGTTTGAGGCTCGAATCTTGGTCGGGTGTACTAAGATTTTATTTATTCCAAAAGGTTTCTCCACTACCTCCAAGAAAATGTGGGTACACTTCCTTTAAATATAGCCTTATTAATCCCTAACACATCAGTGTGATTAGTACATAAGTGTAGGACCTATATACTAAACGAGTAGCAAGACTCGGTGCTAAAACAAAGGTGTGTGCAAAGTTAACTTGTTCTAATGCGAAGACAAGTCGAAGTGAAGCATGAAACATGTTAAGTTGAAGACGAAGACAAGGTGGTTCTTTTTTTTGTTATCACATACCACTGCTTTTAGCTTTTAAATTCCGGAAATTTAAATGTTCTAAGAAGACGTTTTGAAACAAAATTATATGATAGGAATGGGTTGCACATAATGAAATTTTATATATTTTCTTATAAATATATTTAAGCCTGTGCGAACTTTCTAGTCTTAATTCGAAACTTACTAAGATTAGAATTCAATTTTAATTTTCGATTCTAATTAAATCCTAGATTTGTATTCGATGGGTTAAGCTCAAAAATTCGAATCTGTTAATTCATACTTGTTTAAAAATTAATACAATCGAACCGGAAACCAGTTGTGTGGTAGAGTGATTCGAGAAATCCACTTGAGTGTCATGTAGTACAGGAATGACGTGAGGTATAGTTGTTGGAGACAGTGAATACCTTGTATTTAAAAAGTAGTTACATCCATATTTTTAGTAAACATCAATCAACCTTTAAACTGTGATTAAAAAAGTGGTGTGGTCTATATTACTTCTTTTTTTTTTAAATAAACCTAAAATGTGTCTAAAATATGTACCAATATTTTTTGAAATATTCTGTTTTTGGATTGGATTCAGAAACTTAATATAACAAAATATTCATCACATATTTTATTTCAAACACTATCATAGTAAGCCTAAAATAAATTATTTGATAAACATCTGAACCTATTTTAAAAATAAAATTATCCATCCAATTTTTTTAAGCTTAGAATTTGACTAGGATTCGATTCGATAAAATAAATTCAGGATGGGTTTGGATTTGAAATAGATTTTTTTTAGCACACCGTCTTACTACCCGTTCGGGTTGTACGCTTATGTACTAATTACTCTAATGGTGCCAGGGATTAGGAAGGTTATATTTAGAGGAAGTGTACCTGAATTTTCGTGGAGGGAGAAAACCATTTTGTAAGTCCATCCTCTCTACACCCGACCCAGATTCAAACTTCGATCCCCCCATCATCGGCAGTCTAGTCTACTGCGAGAGTAGCGCGTTAGACCACGTGGCCACCAAAACGAGAGTCTACTACTATTCTCATTACAAATATTCAAGGACTATTGTGATTAACATACGTTGAAATTTAAACTTATCTTTATCTATTGGAGCATTTTTTTTAATTATTGGTGCTCCATTCCATAATTTTCGTACATCGACATTTATTTAAATAAATGTTTGACAATGACCTAACTCTCGTGAGCAAATCCTTTTGAGTCCTCATTGTAAATTAAGTTCATGGCTTATGCTTCCCAGGAACATAGTTCCCAAAAAAACCCCACCCCTTACCACACATTCGGTTGAACATTCCATGGATAACCCAATCCTCCTCATTCCTTCGTGAAGGGCCATTGCTTCTCGTCGGGGCAAAATTGCAAAAGAGCCGAAACCTCCTAAACATTCGCTCTTTGCTTGTGACAATTTATTCATACGTTGAAAATAGACCTATTCATTGGGGGGAGGGGGGGGCGGACAAGGGGAAAGGGTGTAAATAAATTATGTGAATAAAGAGAAGGGGTTAAAGAAGAGGAGGAGAAGAAGAAAAAGGAAAAATCTATCGTGAAGTCGAACCAAGACCACCAGGAAGGGTAGGAGAGAATTTTTTTTTTTATAATGTGAGTCCATGCGAAGAAGAAGAAGAAGAAGAAGAGGCATGAAAAGCATCAGATGAAGAAGAGCGAGCACAAAAACTTGACGACACACTGGCGCATGCGCTGTTCCCGAGAGAGCAATGAAGAGGTAAACGCCAAAGTGCGTGGAGGAAGTGGTGCGGAACAAACACTTGGTAGAAAGTGTGGAGAGAGGGGAAGGGGGAGGAAGTATCTTATAGTTGAGGGGCAAGGGAGCGTAAAACGGAGATAGTACCCCTGTGTCTCTGCAGATCCCGCTTGAATATATTAGACTAAGGCAC
>CABFWO010000772.1:169209-181893 GCA_902155825.1 Timema genevievae
AAAAATCCAGTTTACTTCTAAGGATTCATCCTTTATTTTTTCTTTATAACTATAAATACGTCAAGAAATACGTACAAAGGATGGAGTTGCTGGAAATAATAATAATCGAAACCGCAGCCCTTATAGCTATGAACTCAACTGAAAACCCGTAGACAAAGTTGAATTTATTTACTTTTAACATAGAGAGGTGCGGTTAAAAACTTAACCATTTGGCATTTCGTCTGACTGTACGGATGTTTGTTCCAATACAACTGTCTAACGTGTTGGCCAATTTTAGCGAAATTTAGCAGTGACATTTTTTGAACCTAGGCTGAGATATGTATTTACATGTTTTTTTCAATCTGGTTATCGGTTTAAATACGGCGGCCCCTCAAAAGGTTCTTCGTTTAGATGATCATAGACTCACTTAAACTTAAAATTTCACGCAACAGAAAGAGTAACTTGGGCGTGTTTTTTTTTAATTTTGACACGTATTATGAGATTGAGAAATTAAACCGTGTGAACAACGGCTATTTTCTATAAATACAGTTTATTAATTGATATTAATTTTTTTTTCTGTCTAACTTGATCGCCAAGGAAAAATATCAACTACATGAGTTGCGTGTGCACTCACATAGGCGTGGCAGTCGGGCAGTAAAGCGCACTGTGACATTTGTTTTGAGTTCTTGGAAGAGTTCCTTACGTGTATTTATATCAATTGTTATTGTTCTTTTACTGTACTGTACAGTACAGTACAGTACAGTACAGTACAGTACAGTACTGTAAATAAGAAAATGGGCAGTTTTTAACAAAACAAAGTTAAATGTTTAACGAAAATTTTAAAAAATTGAGACAAACCCACACTGAAAATTTTACACTCGGGTTCCATATTATCCAACTTTTCCGTTATTCATCCTGGAATTCCACCATTTTAAGGCCAAATTAACGCGACTTTAGTGTATGTATATTATATATATCTAAAATTTATAGTGAAAACCAAATGGTGACCTGGCGGTCTAAGGGGTAAGGTGTCGGACTTCTGTGCTGAGGGTCCGGAGTTCAATCCTCAGTCTCAGCAAACAATTATCTGACTGCCCAAACCCTTCCTTCACCTCTGACAAGACGTGTATTGATCACAACTTGTGAATGTGTGGAATGCCAGGCCTCTACCGTGGTTCGGATCCCACGTTAAACTGTAAGTCCTCCATTTTCATCTCACAATCACCCTAACATTAAACATTAACGTAAGCGCGTATAATCCGAACGGGTAGTAAGACGAGGTGATGATAATAATAATAATAATAAAGTGAACATTGTTTCGTTCTGTTCTGTCACTTACCCCCCGAACATAAGAGATATAAATGCACGTATTTTCAAAACAATTTTATAAAAACAAGCTTAACAAAGCTTTCTTTCAACATGTTAATCTCAAAAATAGTTTCGTACTTGAAACTTCCCAAAGTTTTGGAATACAATAGTCACACATCCAAGATCTCAGAAAATAATATGCTGTTAGCTGATGTAGAAACTTGAGGAATTAATTGGAAAACTCCATTAACAACTAAACTACAGCGTTCGTGAGAGCTCTTGTGCACAATTGAACTTTAATAACGGGGGTTTTTAGTGACGTAATGAACACAAGACATGTGCACTCTTGTGCACAATTGAACTTTAATAACGGGGGTTTTTAGTGACGTAATGAACACAAGACATGTGCACTCTTGTACACAATTGAACTTTAATAACGGGGGTTTTTAGTGACGTAATGAACACAAGACATGTGCACTCTTGTTTTAATACGATTTAAAATTTAAGAGCACTTGAGTCTTAAACAAATGAGTTACCAAACCTTTTGCCACATCCCTGGAAGGAGCATTTGTTTACGAATTTGTAGTTCAGGGAGAATCGATTGAGGTAAGGAATCATTCAAAATTTATTATATTAGAAAACATTTTTCCTGAACAACATTTTGCATATCTTCAAGACCGTACGTGGAAAGATAATTATTCTTAGAAGAAGAGAAGGGGTTCTAGAAAGTGGACGTAACATATTATAAATTTAGTTTTTATATAAGGAATATAAATATATATGATGAATCAAATATATGAAGGTAGAGTGTGTGGATCAAAAGGAAGGGGTAGGCCATGTAAGACTTGGCTAAATGTTGTAGACGAATGTATTAAAAAGAGAAACATTGTAAGAGTTTTAATAATAGAAGAGCATGTACGACTCGGTGTATGGATGTTGTTGAAACGAAGGAAGTATTAAAGGATAGGGAAGTGGGGAGAAAGTTAGTGAGGATGGATTAAGTACTTTTTTTTTGGGCGTTAAATGCAGTTTCTTGCCTACCCTGTAAGGGAATGGCGTGATAAGGTATGTTTTTATATAAATGTATTTGTAAGGTGTCGGGTGTTTATGGAATTGTAGATTGGCTATATACTAATATGTTAAATGTACCCAATTAAATTCGACCCCTCTAAGATGAAAAAGATTGAGGTTTAATAGGGTGTTACATTCTTGATGAGTTACACTCCTAAAACAAGTTTTGTATGTTTAAATGTTGAATAATATTTCTTGTTTGTCTTTTTTATACGAATATATGCTACTTACACTGTGAGGAAACCATATATTTAAAGAGGAAGGGATTCCAAACCAGCGTAATGTGTTGGTCTTAAATTTAACTAAATTGAATTAAATAGGGGGAGATGAAATTTTTATAAAATATCTCACAGCCCTACATGAGGTGAGGTGAAATTTTATAAAACATCTCACAGCCCTACATGAGATGAGGTGAAATTTTATAAAACATCTCACAGCCCTACATGAGGTGAGATGAAATATTATAAAAACATCTCAGAGCCCTACATGAGGTGAGATGAAATTTTATAAAACATCTCAGAGCCCTACATGAGGTGAGATGAAATTTTATAAAACATCTCACAACCCTACATGAGGTGAGATGAAATTTTATAAAACATCTCAGAGCATTAAAAGGGGGGAATTACTTCAGTTATTGTGTACTCATACATAATCTAGTATGTACCTTTATTTGAAAAGAAGCATGCAAGTCCTATTTATAGATATTTATGTTTATGAACGATTTAATTAAATATTTAACACACATTGTTATGGGTTAAACTTGAGTATTGATATTATTAAATAATAATACCTAAATATTTGGTTTATCTATTAATGTAACTTAAAAGATACAGTACATTTATTTAAAAAATGAATGTATAAACTTTTTTTTTACGAATTTACATATCTTACAGCATAAAAATGTAATTATATCAGCTTTCACGTGAAATGGTTCGGTGGCCGCATGGTCTAAGGCGCTAGTCTCGCAATATATTAAACTGCCGATGACTGGGAGATTATGGCTCAATCCTGGCAGTGTGTAATTAGGGTAGTTTTTTCCTAAATATTTTTCCCACTTTCTCCATGAAAATGCGGTTACATTTCCCTTTAAGTTAAACCTTTCTTATTCCTAGCCAATTAGCGTAATTAGTACATAAACGTATGTCCCGAATGAGTAGTAAGAAGGAACAAATAAAAAAGAGGGTAAAAATTAAAAACCCATAAAAAAGAGGGTAAAAATTAAAAACCCACAAAAAAGAGGGTAAAAATTAAAAACCCACAAAAAAGAGGGTAAAAATTAAAAACCCACAAAATAGAGGGTAAAAATTAAAAACCCACAAAATAGAGGGTAAAAATTAAAAACCCATAAAAAGAGGGTAAAAATTAAAAACCCATAAGAAAGAGGGCAAAAATTAAAACCCATAAAGAAGAGGGTAAAAATTAAAGCCCATAAAAAGAGGGTAAAAATTAAAACCCATAAAAAAGAGGGTAAAAATTAAAACCCATAAAAAAGAGTATAAAAATTAAAAACCCACAAAAAAAGAGTGTAAAAATTAAAAACCATAAAAATGAGGGTAAAAATTAAAACCCATAAAAAGAGGGTAAAAATTAAAACCCATAAAAAAGAGGGTAAAAATTGAAACCCATAAAAAACAAGGTAAAAATTAAAACCCGTAAAAAAGAGGGTAAAAATTAAAACCCATAAAAAAGAGGGTAAAAATTAAAACCCATAAAAAAGAGGGTAAAAATTAAAACCCATAAAAAAACAAGTTAAAAATTAAAACCCATAAAAAAGAGGGTAAAAATTAAAACCCATAAAAAAAGTATTTAAGGTTTAAATCTTGGTATTTATAAATACGAGTAAAAAAAAAAAAAAACTCCAGTCCTTTCTCGTCGGCAAAAACAGGTCACGTGCTCTATCAAACATACCATGACGTTCAACACGCCATGAAATGGCTTAAGTCGGTCTCTCCTGCCGTCTCACGTATTAAGGCAACATTTCCGTGAACGAAACTGGTAGCAAGCCGCAGCGAAGGAGAAAATAAGAGTAAAGGAAGGTTTTACTGTGCCCGTGCGGTATATAAGTATTTTCAAAGTTGCCGGCACTGTGGTGGTTAACGGCCAATAAAAGAGCATGGCTCTAGGGACAAGTAAACTACAATATTGACGGAACCTATTTTTATTTTTTTTATTTTTTTAAAACCCACCCTTTGCTTTCATAAGTTCAGAGAGCTTTTTTAATTTAAAGGATTTAACCCGGTCTCTCCCAGACACGTTATTTTTTATGGTAGCAGTTGTAAACCATAAAAGTATTTTGGTAGGAAGAGCCTTATTTGACAGTTATTCAATTTACTAAAACTTATTTAGTATGTTCATATGTCAAGTTATGTTATCTTTAGCTGTCAATTTCTAGTGTTAAGAAAAAATTAGTACGCATGTACTTATTTTGAAGAAGTAGTTTATCTTTAAATTGAAAACGAGAGTAAAATCTATATTTACTAATAAATATACAGTTAATGGCATACTGAGTAATATCCCTATGATATACAGGGTGCTTGGAAAATCATAGCCCAAACTGCACGTGTAGCTTGTTTTAACAAAAAAAATATAAAATCCCTATACACTTACATCCGGAAAACTATGCTAATACCATTAAATTGTGTCCAAATATCAGCGTACAGCGCCGGGAGAGCAAAGCTGTCCAAGCGTGCATGTACAACCGGTTGCATAGAGGTTAGGCGCGTGGCACTACACACTTTTGACAGCTTGGAGCACGACAGCAGAACATACCACAATTAATAGTAAACAACAAACCAGTCCATCTAGAAATGCGAATCCGTTCTGAGGGTCATCGTTAACGGTCCTGCACCACATAAAATTGCTTGCCATTATTACATGTGCAGTGCCACGCGGCTTAATCCTATGCAACTTGTTGTTAACGCATGCTCGAACAGCTTTGCTCTCCTGGTGCTGTACGTTGAAACTTTGAACAAAATTTAATGGTATTTGCATAGTTTTCCGGATGTAAGTGTAAAGGGATTTTGTATTACTTTTGGTTCAAACAAGGTATATGTGCAGTTTTGGCTATGAGTCTCCGAACATCCTATATATATATATATATACATATATATATATATACTTCTCGTGTATATATATATATATATATATACACTGCTCATGTAAATTGTATTTAGGGAGCTTTGATGCCCCTGGCTTGTTCATTATCTCTAGTATAATTAAACAAAGTAGGAACTTCTCGGTTTAAACCAGTCTTCGCCTGTCGAAGCAATATTATGTTATATATCTTCATTCCTTATTGATTCCCTTCTGGGATTCTAAAGCATATGTATTTTAGGTAGTATTATTGTAGTCTCATGAAACCTTCATTCATATTTATATAATAAAACTAAATATTTGTTTAACCAGGCCTGGTATGTTGGTAATTATTTTACGAGGTAATATCATTAAGTTTTCGAGCCGCAACATTCCCATCCCTATATTATTTTATTGTTAAGATGTCGCCCTTTTTTTTGACACCTATAAAAAAAAGGGGGTGCTTCATGAGGAATAAAATTATATACTTTTAAATCCATGATTGACGTTGGTTTTTAAAAAAACACAAATTATTTGGATCTTAGCTATTACAATTTTTAAAACAATCTTAAGACTCGTTATTTTAATGATAATAATCGCAAATTAAAAATCTGATGGTGTGCCTTGAAAATTTTAGTGCGTGTTTCAGTGTGCCGTCAGTTTAAAAAAAAGTTGAATATCGCTTTTCTAAGGCATAATTCGCTGCATAGATTGTATTGACGAGGATCGAGGAGATTGGGGTTCAAATACCAGTCGGGTGTTTTAGAGGGGACAGTTTTCCTAAATGGTTATCTTGTCTTCGTCTACGCAAATTTTGATACATTTTTAATCCTACCTTCTCTTTTCCTACTCCAGTAACGTGAATAATATAAGTGCGTTCAACCAGAGCAGGTAGTGAGATGCAGTGACCACACATGTGTATATAATAATTTTTTACGTTCAAGATTGAAAAAATCTCTAAGTGTTTAGGTCAGAGCCCGGCGCACGTGGGTTCAAACCCAACCGCAGTCGATGGATTTTTTCCCTTAACGATAAAAATCTGTAGCACAACTTCCTTCGGAAGGGAAGTATATCCGTCGGTTCCATCTCGATTGCGGCATGTAAAAGAACCCTGGAAGGTATGTGTAAATACCTTTCCCAGGCAACATTGGTAGACCTTTTAACTCTCACTCAAAGAAATTCTCGTATGCTTATATAAACAGTCGGTTAAAAATTTTCACGTTAAATAGTTTAGTAATTAAAGTAAAAACATGGAAAAAAAATTAATAATTGAGCTAGAAAAAATTCAAGGTAACGGGACAGTAATTATTTTTGCTTCGCACACCATGTAGGATTAAAAAAAAAGATAATAAAAAGAGGAAACTTCTTTTTTGGGGTGACCCTCTTGTTCATACCACCAAGAGAACACGTTTATTATCATTGTATTTTGATGTAGGTGCAATAAGCCCCTAAAAGCTAACCCCTTAGAGTAGCTTATAGCTCGCACTACTCACACATTCACAAACAGGTAAACACAGAAAGAGAGAGACAAATATATAGAGAGAGACACACGCACTCATGCAATATGAATACTTAATGAACTAACCGCAAGCTTCACTGGTACAGCGAAGGACCCTCCGCCCCCTTAATACCCTCATCTCTCGTAGAGTTTATCTGTAACAACGCGTCATGTCCTGTCGGAAAGTTGAATCCAGGAAAGTTGAGAACAGACTCAGCAAACTAAGTCAATATTTGTGCTTCTGTGGTTCGTTACCCTCCCGCGTCAAGAGCCCTTAAGGTGGAAGCGTCAGTAAAGCGAGTTATTTTACAGGAACACATTTTTTGATGTCCAAAATAAATCAATATTCCTCCAGTACAAATATAGAGTTTAATTTTCTTCACATGGTGATATCAATAGTTGTTGAATATCTGTCATAAGATGACAATTTTTTTTTAATTAAGAGAAATAGTTCTCATTAAACTCCAGAACAGACAGATATTCAAGAAATTTTGAGCTCATCATGTGAAGAAAATTATATTCTATGTTTTTACTGGAGAAATATTTTATTTATTTATGACCCAAAAAAAATATTTTGCCATAAAAACTGCAAAAACGTTGTCCTTTTCTCGCATCCTATTCCATTCCACCCTTAGGTACGATCCGTAGACCATATACCGTCTATCAAATGTAGCTATTTAGCAAGCCTTCCCCCTCTAGACTCTTGTCCACCCCCCCCAAGGGAAAACTTACATACTAAGGACGTTGCCCAACTGTGACGTCGTAAACGGTCAAGATATGATTTCCCACGCTAGTGAATTTACGTTTTACTCAGCGAATTTTAATAATATAACGTTGAAACAGAAACTGTAAATTCTTAAATAATTCTAAAATAAACCTACGTTGTCACAACACTATTATTTTTATATTTAAGTAGTTTTTTATTAACTTATTGTTATATAAATTATCTACAACTGACTATTTGTCTTGGTCACGAAAATGTCCTGTAGGAGTCTTCCTGCCAGGATGAAGATTTTAAAATAAGTCCTTGGTAGCAAATGTATATCTACAACAGGAAACAAGGAAAAGGTAATTCTAGAAAACCAAGATAATGTTTTCAAGGTGCTAACATTAAAGTGACCGTGTAAACTCGTCAGAGGAAGAGGGGAAGATCTAAAAGCACATAGATAAGAGCCCTCTTCTCAGGCTGAACCTCTCATTTTCTTCCCTCTCATTCTATATCGTACACTGGCGTCTAAGTGTGATAGCGCTTAGACTGCTTAGGTGCGTCAAAAGATGCAACTCGCTTTGCAAAATAGCTTTGACATCTCCAATTAATACCCACTTTAAGTAGTAGAGTGTGTTTAAGGCGTCACTCTCATAATAGACTGTACTGCATGGAGATATGGAGACTAGAGATAGAATTTTGGTCCAGTGCAATTAGTTTTTCTCCCTAAATGGCTTCACTTTATCCACATATGCAAATTTGGCTGATTTTTTCCTAAACTATACCTAGCGTTAATATGTGTATAGCGTTAATGGCATTGGCATAAGATACAAATAATAATCTACGAGATCAATTTTAAATAAAACAAACCCACTTCGGTGGCCACGTGGTCTAACGCGCTACTCTCACATCAGACTTTGACTGCCGATGACGAGGAGACATAGGTTCGAATATCAGCTGGATCTACTGAAGGGGTTTTTTCCAAGATGGTTTTCTACTCTCCCGCCACGCAAATCTGGGTACGCTTCCTTTAAATATAACAGTTCTAATCCTTTAAATAATTAGTTTAATTAAAATACATACGATCATAAACCGAACGGGAAGACGCAATGCTAAAAATAAAGTGAAACTGGGATGGACCTGATAGTTTTTTAATTACATTTTTTTCCTTTCAATTTTGTGTTATTTTTTAAAATGTTGTAAAATGTAGTATAGTAAAAAAAACGTACCACTATGTGACGTCTGCTTCGAGCTGTTACTTACATAATCATGTAAAGCACTATCCGTGGGGTTGGACGGGCACTTAAGGGAGAAGGATGTTAAAAGTTAAGAGATTATTAAATGTGAAAGAAACGTATAAAATAGTTTTATACACAGGCAAAGCTATAATAAAAGGTTTATTATCTTCTACTCCAAACCTAACTTTAATATTTTTTAGTAGCTGGGAAAATTACCATTCTATGTTTAAAGTTGCAAAAAATAAATTGTACGCCACATAATTTTACTTTTTAGCTCGTCTTAAAATAGAGATATTTGCTAAAAATAATATTCTTAGTTGCAGAAACATTGAGAAAAGAGTAACATTTTTGTCCACTAAAGAGCATAATAAATTTCACATTTCAAAGACCTCCATATTTTTTATATATATATCTGCCAATCTCTCAGAAACTATTGGTTTTATAAAAATAAATTTCAAATAAAATAGTTTTATTGTTAGCAGTACTATTACCATACACAATTTATTTCTTAACTCAAATATTAGCGTTTATATGATCCAAATGGGGAAATTTCCACTTTTGTAAAGTACCCCCAAATTCATTTTCATAGGGAAATAAGAAAATGTAATTTTGTTCATGAGGTTAAAAAGTGCCCAAATACGAGTTTTAATGAAATAGTTTTAGCAGATTTCAATAAAACTGATTCTTTCTCTTTGTGCCCTTCAATAAACTACCACTAACTTTTTTGTTAGATACCTAATTGCAAAAACCCCTCGAGGGTAGTTTATGAAAACCCTAGATACGTTTTAGTCCTATCAGTAAAATGGTTTCGGCTCTTTGCCCAGATACAGCTAGACAGACCTAATCACAAAAGCAAATTTTTTGGTTTCGTCAACATTTCTCAAACTCTAAAGTTCGATTTTTGTACGATCATATATTTCTCGCTCCGAAATGTCACTAGAAATGTTGAGAGTATGCTTAAAAACACTTCAAAAGGAATGAGAAGATCAAAAAAATAAATTTATAAAACATAGAAAAAGTCAGCATTAACCTTGAATGTAGGATCAAAATTATAGTCTATATTTATTGGAAAATATTATATATTATTTGGTATAAGCATCATAGATTGAAATACAATCGGACTATGTGTAAACACAAATACTATAGAATAACTTATTCATGGTAAACACACATTTTTACGTGACTATAAATATGCTCAAATATTGTAATTGAATTATGCTAAAATTCCTAATTATATTTAATTATGCGTGTTGCTAGGCGTAATCCACGTTTAGGCGACGTATCTCTAACGCGGTACACTTTCACTGATCCCGCGATTTACCACAGAGTATCGTCAAAACAGACTGCATCCGCAGATCCACGCAGTGTTGCCAATATTATCACAACCATGACGTCGTAATGGTCCCCTTCATTTTACCTGGGGACAGTTAAACCCTTGAAAGGTAAAACGAGCTATCCACCAAACTGATAAACATTGGGATTAAAATAAAACTTGAGTCTTTCAATGAGCTGATGCTCTTTGATTATTATTAATTTTTTTTACAGAAGATAGGTATATTTTGAATTGTAAATCTAAGAATCATGGTATTTCTTTGATTTTATCCTCCTATCAGGAAGGTATTTTTTTCCTCTTACACTTTTCGGAGTTAAATACTGTTTACACTCTAAACAGCTTCGATCTCCAGCCTCACAAATTACATTTAATCACCTGGTGCAACGCAGTGCAGTGTTTTTTTTATTGGTTTGTGCCTGTGTTTAATTAAACTGAGGATACTCGTTGGTACCTGATTGTGGGTACCTCGACCAATCATGACCTAGCCGGCCTTATTTGTGGTCAAACGGGGCTATGGAGACCTGGTTTAACGGCCACAATATGTCTGATGTTTACTATCACAGATACTGGTTTCATTAATCATTGTTTGATAATGTGTTGTTTTTTAGATTGAAAAAAAAAGTTTTAAACCAAATGAATGTGTGTAAGGCAGACATTGTGTTTTTTTAAGGAGGAGGGGGAGGAATAAAAAAAGACATTTTATTCATATATCAAAAAAGTTGGAGATTAAAGTTTAACATTTAATATCAAATGCTGTTTCACTCCAATTTTTTATTATTACTAAGGGAGAAATAAGGCTGAATATTTGAATAAAATTTTGCTGACGTTAAGAAGGAACGAGTAAGTTTGTTTTGGACGAAAATTGTCAACTTTAGTTTAAATATTTAAGACAAAGCTATGCAGAACCGGAAAGAAATTCTCTGTTAAAATGGACACATTTTACTTTCTCTTACGTAAAAAGTATATTTTTCAATTAAATTAAATAATATTAATTTAATTGAAAGATATATCCATAATCCAGTGATGGCTGCAACTTTAACTTAAATTATATTATTATATTATTAATCGTTCGAAGATAGAAATTAGACAATGTTTCTTTTACCTCTAGGCAAGATTTACATTAACTAGATGATAATATTTGGAATTTTTTTACCAGGAATTTTTTGTTAAATCACAATGCCAAGAAGAACGATGGGATGGGCTAACTTGGTGGTCTTGTGATAAAATGCTAGCCTTGGGACCCGGTGTTCGCTGTTTCAAACCCAACCAGGGTCGACGGTTTTTTCTTGTGCAATAAAAATCTGTAGTACAGCTTCATTTGGAGGGGAATTAAATTATTATTATTATTATTATTATTATTATTATTAGCACCGCGTCCTACTACCCGTTCGGGTTATACGCACTTACGCTAATGTGCAATGGTAGGGTGATTGTGAGATGAAATGGAGGACCTACAGTTTAACGTGGAATCCGAACCACGGTGGAGGCCTGGCATTCCTCACATTCACAAGTTGTGATTAATACACGTCTTATCATAGGTGAAGGAAGGGTTTTGGGCAGTCAGATAAATCTGTGCCAGGACCAAGGATTGAACCCCGGACCCTCAGCACAGAAGTCTGACACCTTACCCCTAGACCACCAGGTCACCGAGGGGAATTAAAGCCGTCGGTCCTATGTCGAATATGGAGTTTAAAAAACCTGGAAAGTATGTGAATATATATTTTTACTGGCAAAAAAATGGTAGGCCCTTTCGCTATAGCTCATAGAAATTCTCGTATGCTGATATAAACAGTTACTGTTCCAACCCACCAGTTCAGAAATTGCAGGTTGAATATCCAAAATAAGTAAATGAGATTTAGACGTGCAGCCTCATTAAACCCATTCTTCCAATCCAAATAAATCCCAACAAGAGTCCAACTCATATCAGAAACCACTTCACTTTACCTCATTACCACCTTTGCCACCACGGGAACCCCTGGGTATGCTGGTCTTAAGTTCATGACGAGATTATATTCTAGCTCCAGAAGTGGATTATGGATGGAAAGAGACGTCCGAAATCAAATCAATTCACAAGAAAAGAAATATTCCCAAAATACATAATAAAACCTCGTACACAATTCCAAGAAACATTTCAATAACCACGCACCATCACTTACAACTATGTGAATGATAATTAAAATGTCAACCTTCCCTTATTCCAAGGGGAAAAAAAATCCTTCTCATTCCAAAGACACAATGCTCTAAATTCAAAATCACCAATTAAGAAAGGTGACCTGGTGGTCTAGGGGTAAGGTATCGGACTTCTGTGCTGAGGGTCCGGGGTTCAATCCTCGGTCCCGGCACAGATCTATCTGATTGCCTAAACCCTTCCTTCACCTCTGACAAGACGAGTATTAATCACAACTTGTGAATGTGTGGAATGCCAGGCCTCCACCGTGGTTCGGATTCCACGTTAAACTGTAGGTTCTCCATTTCATCT
>CABFWO010000772.1:182493-212644 GCA_902155825.1 Timema genevievae
TACTACCCGTTCGGGTTATACGCACTTACGCTAATGTGTAATCGTAGGGTGATTGTGAGATGAAATGGAGGACCTACAGTTTAACGTGGGATCCGAACCACGGTGGAGGCTTGGCATTTCACACATTCACAAGTTGTGATTAATACACATCTTGTCAGAGGTGAAGGAAGGGGTTTGGCAATCAGATAAATATGTGCCGGGGCCGAGGATTGAACCCCGGACCCTCAGCACAGAAGTCTTAACACCTTACCCCTAGACCACCAGCTCAACTCGTCTTACTAACCGTTCAAGTTATCCACCTATTTACTAAATACAATAATCTGTTAGGGGATGAGAAAAGTAATATTTAGAGAAAGCCTACTTGCATCCTCATGGAGTGAAGAGTGGAAAACTATTTTGGAAACAAAACAGCTCTTAGACGCACCCAAGTGAAATCCAAACCTGGTTCTGCCCTTTATCAGCAGTCCAGTCTATTTGCCAGAGTGACGTCTAAGACCATGCGCCCACCGAGGTGGGGTCAAGTTAAATTCACTGATAAAACGTGATCCGGGATATCTCGACGTCTCCAATAATTTATATATATATAAACTTCCTTGAGTGAACCTGGTAGAGATTGAACCACGGTCTCCTGGGGTCAGAGAGCCCACCGCACTATCTTGCTCCTTGACAAAGCGAGCTCAGTTTGTCCTCAAAGCCCTTGTCGTGAGCCATTAAACGTTGACCGCGCTGTACCTCTGCGGTTTCGTTCCCGTTAAGGAACCAATTACATTCTGGCTGGTCACAGCATTGACCATAAATCAACGGCCGGTAGCTGCAGACCAATGGGGGTAGTTCACCATTCTAAGCTTCCTCCCACCCCTTCTACCACCCACTCCTGTGCATATCGTAACCGAGGGATGAAGCCCTGGTACCTATCTTGATGACAGTAGGTCCCAGGTACCAACGAACAAATGGTATCGCTTTAGTTAGAGCAACTTATCTAATATCCATCGAAATTTATCCATATTCTTACACTAAGTGTTAGGGAATAAAGAATAAGGTAAACCCCACCTCGGTGGCGTGGTTATCTAACACACTAGTTTCGTGATGAGCTAGACTGCCGAGGACGGGGAGCTCTAAGTTCGAATATCGCTTGGGTTAACTGAGGGTGGTTTTTCCTAAATTATTTTCCACTCTTCCCCCACGAAAATGTAGAATCACTTCCTCTATATTCCACCTTACCAATTCCTAATCAATTAGCGTAAATAATACTTTAGCGTATAACCCTAAGGGGTAGTAAGACGCGGTGCTAATTATTAATAAAGTAAAATTGAGAAGAAATGAACCCACATGAAAAAAAATCCCCTCAGTACAACCGAATGGGATTAGAACTCCGATCTTCCTGTCACTGGTGATCTAGAACAGTGGTGTTTCAACCTGGGTTACACATACCCCTGAGGCTAGGTGAGGACATCTTAGTATGTACGTAAAATAAAAACATATATATATGTAGATATATTTCTCATGTTCATGAATTTACGTTGTATTCAGCGAGTTTTAAAGATATATCGTTGAAACAAAAATTATGAATTTTTAAATAATTCTAAAAATTGTTTTGAACCGTCACAAAATTATTATTTTTATCTTGAAGTAGTTTTTTTTGTAAACCTATTTTTTTTATATAAATCATCTACAATTCAGGTTATTTGGTTTAGTAATGGAAATGACCTGTAGGAGTCTTCTTGCTAGGATGTAAATTAAAATGTCCGTGGTAGAATATGATATTTTTTAACTGGAATAGGAAACAAAAAAATATATAATTTTGAAAAACAAGTCAATGATTTCAAGGAGCAAATATTAAAGGGAGTGTGTAAACTCGTCAGAGGAAGATGGGGGTGTTATCAGTGGACAGTCAAGAAACCTCTAAGCGGGAAACTGCTCATTTTACTCCATCTATTTCTATTCCGTACATTGATTGGTCTATAGGTATGATAGTGATTGAGTGCGTCAAGTTAAGATGAAACCCACGTCTCAAAATAGCTTTGAAATCTCCAAGTAAGCAAGGGTGTTTAGAAAAAAATCCATTTGGGCTTATGTACTAATTATGCTAATGTGTTAGGAATGAGGAAGGTTGAATTTAGAGTAAGTATTCTTGCATATGAGTGGAGGGCGAGTGAAAAAACCATTTTGGAAATATCACCTTCAGTACATTCGACTGATATTAGAACCTCGATCTACCTGTCATCGGCAGTCTAGTCTACTGCAAGAATAGTGCATTAGACCACGCGGCCATCGAATCAGGACTTAAAACTTCTCTTTTACCTAATTTTGGATGTAATTTATTTTGTATGTAGATTATAGAATACGTATAGCTTGCATTATGCACCAACAACTCTGGTGGTACAGAGTTGAAGAGAAATTATATCTGTGAGTATGTAGACATCAAATGTTGAACAGCACTTATCTATACGATAAGAGGTCTACTGATGTAAAAAAACTGAACATAACCGTTTATTTAGATTCTTCGAGCAGCCCTTTCAATCTTTTTTTTTATTGCTTGATTTGGAGTAGAAATGATTAAAGCATAATTCATACGTTGGCAAAAATTGAGAACATAATCTGCTTGAGTGGTGCAGTAATTCACACCTTGGCAAAAAAAAATATTACGTAGACCCATAATGCTCTGCAACGCTAACTTAAAACAGTTGATTATCAATATACTTAATTCTTTAGTAGGCAAACAAATCTTTTAGATTTTTGTCAAGATGAATGTTTTAAGCCCGCTTCGTTGGCCGCATTGTCTAACGCACTACTCTCATGTTAAACTGGCTTTCTGAAGAGAGGGTGACCAGGGTTCGAATCTCGGTCTGGCGTACTGAGCGAGGTCTTTCCTAAAAATATTTCCCACTTTCATTCCACGCAAGTGCTGGTAGATTACATTTAAAATGGTTCCTTCTTTATTTCTAGCCCACTGGAGTAATATTTTTTTTATATATTCACATAATCTGAACAAGTGCTAAAATAAAGCATTCACTCTTATGAAATAAAAACAGAAGAGTTATTTTGAACTAATATTTTTGTAATAGTTATTTGGAACACTAAACCGTGTAACTTTCTGATTTGTAATACGGTAGGAAGAGAATTATTTTAGGCAACATCCGTAGTCTATAGTGTTGCAACATTTGTCATGTATGCGAGGGAAGATTGATGATGTAAAAACCAGATAATGACAACGCTGTCTCCAAATAGTAACTATTCATTTCCCTCAGATATAATATTTATCGTATAAAATATGGTCACGTTTTGTTATAATTTGTTATCTCTAAAATAGGAGCTCTTTTACGGTAATACTTCCCTTTCCCAAAGAAAAAAAAATCACTCCACCATCCAGCAAATGAAATTACCATATTTTTCTCATTTGATATTATATCCATGTTCAAATCCTAAAGTTAAATAATTCGATTCGTTGGAATGAAATGAGTATCTATATATACCTCCATCTATTTATCTATACAACAATCTATCTATTTATTTGTTTGCCAATCTATTGACACAGATATTTATCTATCTGTTTGTCTATCTATCTATGTACAACTATGTTTACTTACTGTGGAGGTTTCATGCGCATGCGCCAGTCTTTTATAAACTCAAAACCCCACAGATTCTAACCAAGCAGTGTTACAAAGAGGATTACACATTTGCCACGCGAGATTTCGAACATATTGTACTCTGAGCCAATATCAATACGGATTGGACTTTGAAAATTTAGAGAAGGGGTTAGACTAAATAGCACCAGTGTTTCGTACCTGATTTAACTACTTCACTAAAACCCTAAACACTTCAAGATGAATCGGGAATCAGCGGCTTGGCCGAGTGCCTTTAAAGGCTTTTCACCGAACATTTTAATTGGAGTGGACGCTAAATCAATAGTAAGCATATTTAATATTTCTGACAAATTTTCACTGTTATGATTCAATATGGAGTAAAGATATACAGAACCCCCTTCGGTGGTCAAATTGTATAAGGTGTCACTCATTCCATATACTGGATTACCAATGTTTGAGGGATAAAGGTTTGAATCTCAGTTGGGCATAATGAGGGTAGTTTTTCTAAATAGTTTTCCAATCTCCTTCTATGAAAATGTGGGTATGCTTCCTCTAAATTAAACCTTACTCATCCTGACAAACAATTGTAATTACTAAGCTTATATTTAGGGCTGAATGGTTAGTAAAACGCGGGTACAAAAAACAAGTTATCAAATTAGCTATTATTTTCATTTTATATTTATTGAAAATCCATGTTTTATAATCCTCCAAACTTGAGGATTCAAAATACTTAGCGTAAATGCAATTTAATGGATGGTTTGGGGGCTTTAAGTTAGATTTAATGGAGCAATATTTAATCCATGGTTTATTATGTAGCTATAATTTTAAGACCAGCTCATCAGCGGGCATGGAGACTAAATACCAATATTATATAGTCTGGCTTCCTAATAATATGGAGGTTAGGGTTCTAAGCCCACCCAGATGATTTTTCTAATTTTCTTTATCACCTAGTCTTACTGCCTGTTAAAGTTATACTCTTGTAAGATAATTAGTCTAATGGGGTAGCGATGAGGATTGAAGCATTTTAGAGATAATCTAAACGCATTTACGTGGAAGGAGAGTGGAAAACCATTTTAGTAAAATATTATTAGCAACGCGTCTTACTATCCGTTCGGGTTATACGCACTTACGCTAATGTGTAATGGTAGGGTGATTTTGAGATGAAATGGAGGACCTACAGTTTAACGTGGGATACCGAACCACGGTGGAGGCCTGGCATTCCACACATTCACAAGTTGTGATTAATATAGTCCTGTCAGAGGTGAAGGAAGGGTTTAGCATTTAGATAAATATGAACCGGGACCGAGGATTGAACCCCGAACCCCCAGCACATAAGTCTGACACCTTACCCTTAGACCGCCAGGTTACCTAAATTCCAACTATTTACAAACCTAGTATTCTAAAAGAATCGTGAACTAATTTTATTTTCCACCTATCCTTAGGAAAACCCTTTTTTGTATTATTCTACCCAACACCTGTAAATTAAAAAGGGTAGAATCCGGTCAGCTGTGTCGCCCTGCTAGGTAAATGAAACAACTCCCATATGGGGGACATTATATAACATTCGTGTGTGGGACCCACATGTTCAAAAGTTATATACCGTAATATCCCAGGACCTAGCAAGAGGTGTCAACATAACGTGGAGTTATCGTTCGGGCCGCCATAATGTAGTATACACGCTACTCCGGTTGGAGGGGGTGGAAAGGAAATGGAAGGATAGGGGTAGTAATTTGTTTTACGAACGTACACACTGAAATATATAGTGCTATATTTTTTTCTTATTTAGAGTTTTAGAAAAATAAAAATAAATATTTTGGTACATCCCTGACTGATATATAAAGCTAAGTCCACTTGTTGATTGCTTTTTACTTTCTAGCGACTCTTCAGGGAAAGAAATTATTGTTATCATGCAAAGAAAAAATCGAATTCGATATTTTAATAGATGCAGAATTTTAGGATGTCAATCTTTGGTACAGGTAAAACTGAAATGGAAACATTCTTAGGGGGAATTTTCTTCTGTACGACGTCATAGAAGGAAAGGTTGAGGGAAAGAGGAGCTTAGGAAGGAGGAGGATTCTAATATTGGATGACTTGAAGGAAAGAAGAAAATTCTGGGAGCTGAGAGAGGACAGGGTGCATTGGCGGTCTAAGTTCACTGATATTTAAGATCTGTTGATATTAGCATGTGCAGAAAACTAAATTCTATGTTACTAATGGAGAAATATTTGATTTATTTTTGCCAAAAAATGTAATACTATAAAAACTGTAAAATTACTTGCACTCCCTTCTGCCAAACCTTAAATCACGTGAAACCTACGTATTAAAAATATTATGTCTAAAAGTGCCGCTAAATTAAATTTACATCAATTACCGTTCAATAAAACGAATAAAAATATTAACTAAAAAAAATCTTGATTTTAGTATTGCTTAGTTTCTAAATGAATTGGACTTAATGTAGCTATTTAATTTTTACATGAAAAATAGATAAATTTAAAATTTGTTTTAGTTGTAATAAGTTAAAAATAAAAACAATCATCTATGCTATCCACTAAGTATCAAACCACTAGGGTATAAGTCCCTTTGTTGATGAAACTGTTTGAAGCTAATGTAGCACGTGTAATAAAATAGATGAAGCTCTAAAAATACACATGAGATCAAAGTGGAAATATAGCTTTTGAACTATAAAAAAACCCGAATCCAAACAAACAAAATTGACAAAGGAAGCAAAAATAGTACTTTTACAAATTCCGCTACTTTTGAAGTACTTTGATTCATTATTTGGAAAAAGGTTTATTAGGCTTACTCGAGCCATTGAGTACTCCATGCTAAGCGAAAAAACATACTGTTTACACTCTAGTAAATTCAAGCGTTACTAATAATACCAATTTTGTTAAAACATTAAAAAAAAAGACATCCTAAATCAATAGAATATTATTCTTACAATCCTCACATATACATATATGTGGCGTCCATGTGTACATTCAGATTCCTTAGAGCAGGCATGTTGACATTTTTACGACCAGAATGCCACTTTAGGACTATCATAATTTTTAACTAATACAGTCTGCAACCTCTCATTTAGATTTTAAAAATGGTTGACTAAGCCTATTATTATTAATTCTAGCACCGAAGCTTACAACCCAATCGGGTTATAAGTTTATGCACTAATTACGCTAACAGTTTTGGGGAGTTGGAAGGTTAAATTTGTAGTAACTGTACCCGAATTTGCGTGGAGGGAGAGTAGACAACAATTTTGAAAAAAATACGCTCAGTACACCCGAAAGAGATTCGAAATTCGATCTCTTCGTCATCGGCAGTCTAGTCTAATGCGATAGTAGCGCGTTAGACCAAAGTGGTCATTAAAGCTGGTAATAGAAACATATAAAGTAACACTTTCTGAGCTGTAGAAATATTAAATACTTTAAAAACTTCTAATATGGCAAAAGTTTTTTTTGTTTATTTTAACCTTGTCGGCGTGCCACGATAGTCAAATTCGCGGGCCACACAGTGGCACGCATGCCATCCTTGCCCTACAAAGCTGAAATTTGATATGTACGCTAATGAATATTCTATCATCTATAAAAAAATGCAATGTTTGAAAAATTAAAAATGACAAATCCAAAATGGTGAACCAAACACATACAAATTAAGTTGCAAACCACTAAAATTGAAATTTGTATCCCCGTATAACAAACCTATACATTATTTCTACCATAATTTTATTCGAGATACTTTGAGATTCCTACGAATCTCGAATACCGAGGGATTTGAAAAATCGAAGGTTTGATCATCACAACTCTATTTTTGTTTTTTATTAATTTAAACCATGATTCTTTTACATCCCTCTGGGAGATGTATTTTACACCAAAAGTGTTTCAAGTCCTATTAAAAGCACGCATATATTTTTTTTAACCTCCAAACAAATAAAATTTCAAAATAACATTATAGTAAAAAACTATATTTTTTTAATTGCATAAATCATACCCTCGAATACTTTAGACTTAACACGAAAATTCCTTAGCATTGAACTGAAAGGGAGGAATTACATGATATTTCTTCCCCTACGTCGCTTCGCCTTTTGTTTGTAGTCCACCCTCCCCCCTTTTCCCCTACTTTGCATTTCATCTGAACGTGGAAGGATTAGAATTAAAGTGGTAAAGGAGGAATAGAGATAGAGAGAGAAAGAGAAAGGTGGTTCAATTGATATTTGCATAGCATCTGGATCTTTCTATGCGCATTCCATTATGGAAATCCTTACTTGAAGTAGGGTTCACGTTGTGAGGGGGTTTTGCCGTATGTCTGTTTCAAGGTTAACCCCTACAAGGCGTAATGATGCCTTTATCAATCGTATGCCACCGTTTATTCACCAGCAATGAGCGCAGCTCTGCCATTTAATAAGGTAAAAACCCTTGAACTAACCAACAATAAGTTTGTCTGCTAGTCTAGAACGATAAATAGACCCCCAGAAACACTAACATAATATATACAGGGTGTGACCGGATTAAACAGCCAAGCTTATGTAAGTGCTAGGGGATCGTAAAAACTAACTCAAAATGTCCTTTGAGGGTCAACTTGTTTTCGCTTCCTTTTCGAGCAAACAGCAAAAAAACTAAACAAATTAAAATAGTCTATATTATGTATTAAATAAAATAGTTTATCTTTTAATGTATTGTGTTAAAAATTGACTCAACCTGTAGATAAGCACTGCACAGCTTTCGTATACATTTTTTAATATAATATTTTACAATAATTTATTTAATGTGTTTAGCCCAATAATAAAGTGGTTTTTTGATGGAAAGTGATGTTTCATACCAGATTCCTCAACTAAGCAAAAGATAATAACAAATGAAGGTTCATATTCATGATAATTTAATGTTGCACAACTTTTCCATAAAAGTTTTTTTGATAAACACAATAAAGCTAGCGATTTTTCACTTTTTATGCATAAAAGCTTGTTTTCATTTAAATGTTTTGATGTTTGATCGAAAAGAGAAAACGAGATCATTTCCAAAGGACATCGAGTTGGTTTTTCGATCCCCTACCACTTCAAAAAGCTTGGCTGTTTAATCTGGGAATATCACACACACACACACAGACAGACACACACACAGACAGACACACACACAAGCACACACACACTCACTGCCGTTAATTCATCACTGAAATGGGAAAGTCACATTTAACCAATTATACATTTTTCGGCCATGCAGGGAATCGAAATCGAGAGTCTTAGCATAGTAGGTGAGACACGCTACTGACTGAGATAAGGTGTCGGTGAACAATTATAAAAATCAACTTAAACTTTAATATAATAGTTAAATTATTGTGTCATACCTAACAAAAATCCCATATTTTAAAATCGAAATTTGGATCACAAATCGCAATGATGCCAAGCTGAATTAATTGATAGTTTTATTCACACAAAAACACTAGTTTTTGATTCACCCCTGGAATAAATTAATATACATTTTTATTGAAAAAATTCCAACTTTTTGAAAAGTACCTAGATGAAACTTTTAGGACCTTCGTTAGAGTGACGCGAATTCAATTAACATAAAAAAAATCATATCTCAGAAAAAAAGATTAAAAAGAAACAGAAACAGTGAATTTCTAAAAGGTAAATATTCATACCATGGCTGCAAAAATTCCCTTACTCTACCAAGAAATGTAGCAAACTTAACTTATGTGGATATATTTGGATGTAGCTTATAAGATAGCTAAAATAGATCACATTATGGCCCTAAGATTTATACCTTTCATGATAAACGGGGTGAACAATGAGGATATACAAGGTGATCCAAAAGTAACGCAGCTCAAAGGAAAAAAAAGAACCTATATTTTGTGCCATCAATTCAGCATATTGTTGATTTATTTGGCACGCGTGATTCTGGAAAACTACGCACAAACGATTGTTGGCATTCCATGTACGAGTTGGCCTTAAAATAATGTTCCGAAATGGATACTCGCTCTGCTCATGAAAAACTCATCTTACACTTTAACTGGCTAGACCTTGTGTATGTCTCAAGGTCACACGGCCTGCATAACACCCAACCAACATTACAGTGATGTCATACATACAAACAACATGTTCATTTTCTATGTTTTTCTGCGAGAAATATCCTTGGAAAAACAGGGTTGCGTGACTTTTGGATCACCCTGTATTGTTTTCTTTTTAGCAGCGCGTCTTCTCATTTGGTTTATAAGCTTATGTACTAATCACCCTAATGGTTTTAGGGATTTGGAAGGTTGTATTTAGATGAAGTGTACCCGCATTTTCATGAAGGGAAAGTGGCAAAACCCTCGGGAAACCCGACCAAGATTCGAACCTCGATCTCCCCATCATCGGCAGTCTATTCTACCGTGAGGGTAGTGCCTTAGACCACGTGGCCACCGATGTGGGTCTACATATCTCATTAAATTTTTATTTTGTCTAATTTTTTTTTTAATTTAGCACCGCGTCTTACTACCCGTTCGGGTTATACGCTTAAGTACTAATTATGCTAATGGATTAGGAATTGGGAGGGTTGAATAGAGGAAGTGAACCCGGATTTGCGTGGAGGAAGAGTGGAGAACCATTTAGGAAAAACCACCCCCAGTTCACCCGACCGAGATTCGAAACTCGATCTCCCCGTCCTCGGCAGTCAGGCTCAACACGACTAGCGCTCAGGATTCTGGTTGTTAGATTGGTCCTTTGATGATGTTTGGGAAAAAAAAACTCCATTACGTCAGCACGCAACAAAGATAGTGCCAACTTATGTGGGTAGAGGAACCTTTCAACCGTTACTCTCAGTTTTCTAGACCAGAGCCGCCACTTTTTATCCAAATAACTCATTTGTTCTCACGAGGCTTAGTTGGTCCAGTTCCAGAGCCTCTGTATATCTGGAAGCGCCAGGGATCAAACCCTGGACCTCTACATCTGTACCCAGGGACTCTATCCACTAGATCAGAGAGGTGGTCAATTAATATAATATCTCTAATAAAATATTTTCTATTCAAAATTTGGGACAAAGTTAATATACAATTATTCAACTCTTTAATCTTCACCCGCCTCGGTGACGTAGTTATCCAACGCGCTAGTCGTGTTTAGCTCGACCGCTGAAGACGGGGAGATCGAGGTTCGAATCTCGGTCGGGTGAACTTGGGGTGGTTTTTCCTAAATGGCTTTCCACTCTCCCTCCACGAATATGCGGGTTCACTTCCCCTATATTCTACCTTCCCAATTCCTTACTCATTAGTGTAATTAGTACTTAAGCGTATAACCCGAACGGGTAGTAAAACGCGGTGCTAAATAAAAAAAATTTAATCTTCGCTTTTTTTTAATCATCGAATCTTGAATATCGTGATTTGAAAATATACGATTCTATTCATGGTTATCAAGTAGAGAACCTTTTTATAAAGACATTTTAAACTTAAAATGGTTGTAGTTTACACCTGCCTAGATAATTGTTTAAAATACCCTCAGACCCGTTTAGGTAGCCGCGTGGTCTAACGCGCTACTCTCTCAGTAGATTAGACTGCCGATAATGGGGGAACTGAGGTTCGAATCTCGGTCGAGTGTACCGAGTATGGTTTTTTTCCAAAATATTTTTTTTCGAAATGGTTTTTCATTCTTTCTCCACACAAATTCGAGTACATTTCCTATAAATATAGTTTTCCTAATCCCTAAAAATCATTATCGGGTAGTAAGAAACGTGGCTAAATAAAAAAATCCCCAATTTTAGCGAAAGCAAGAGCCAGTAGTCTTAAGTCAAAACTTTTTTGGCCAAAATTAATAAATTATTACTCCAGTACAAACATAGATTTTGATTTTCTTCACATAGTAACCTCAAAATTTCTTGAATATCTGTTAAGATTGTTCTGGATTTTAATGACAACTTTTTCTATTCATTTAAAAAAAGTTTGTTAGATAATGCCGCTATGCTCATGACAGATATTCAACAACTGTTGATATCACCGTGTGAAGGAATTTAAATTAGGTTTCTATTGGAGCAATGTTTTATTTATTTTGACCAAAAAAATTTTGCCATAAAAACTGAAAAAAAAAACCCACTCTTTCTTTTCTCGTGTAACCTTCCAACCCACCTTAAGGGCTTCACCAAATAACAATTCTTCAAACTATTATGTTGCCGTGCTTGACGGCAGTAAATGTGAGGGAGGAATTCCAAGAGTACGATTTATGAATATTTAAATCAACGCTTTTAGTATTCAAGCCTCTACTCTCTCGGGTCAAATCAAGATAAAGGACGTTTTGTTCGTTACAGTGTTGATAGGATATGCGAACTTGATAATAAGGGAAACCAGACTGCCACTTTATTATATATGGGAGTCTTAGATAGCACTTAAATACATTGGAACAGATGGTTTGAGAGAAGGATTTTCTGCTCAAGGCCTTAAAAGATAATGGACATAATTAGTGGTTATTTTCAGAAACAGTAGTTGATATTTGAATTCAAATCTCGATCAACTATTAAGCACAAACATTCTTAACATGACAACATAATTTTAAAAAAATAATTAAAGATATTTGAGAAGCATAAAACAATTTTTTTTACCCATTCTGGTGGTAAAATGGTCTAAGATGTCTCTCTCGCAATAGACTGGACTGCCAATAAAGGGTAGATAAGGGTTCGAATCTCAGTCGGGTGTACTTAGGGTGGTTTCTCCTTAATTGTTTTCCAGTCTACCTCTACGAAAATGTTAGTACACTTCTTCTAAATACAAACTTAATCATCCATAGCACAGCATAATCAGTACATAAAGAGTATAACATGAACGGGTAGTAAGACACGGTGATTAGTAAACGAACAAAAAACGTTCGCTTGCATCAGTGGGGGAAAACGTTTTTGTAAAAAAAAAAAAAAAATCTGGTATAAATATTTTAGTGGTTAGTTTGTCCGATTCTTTAATCAGAGTGTGTTGATTTATCACTCATTACTACTAATTACTATGAATGATTATTTGCTTGATTAACTTTTAACCCACATAGATGGATACGTTATTTGGATATCAAACTCATCTAGTCTGGTATTTCGGTGATGGGGAGGCTTAGGGTTCGATTCCCTCACATTAAGCTCTTATTAATAAATTATATTGTAAATTATAATAATGACTCATAACTTTTATATATTAAATTTCAACTACTATTAGAAAATAAACATCCCCTAACCCTCATTTTATAAATTAAAAAAAAAATTGAAACTCAATGGTAATGGATATAATAACTTTTTATCATTAATATGGACATAAATGATGTGTGATTTTTCCATAGATGTTATTTGTGGTACTGAGGGTGGTTTTTCAATCTATTTTTATGCAAATAGAGGTACATTTCCTATAATATTGTCCTTCCTCACCCCTACCAAATGAGCGTGTTTTTAAAAAAGCTTATAGTCCAGTTGGGAAGTAAGTTGGGGCGAATAAAAAAACAAGATTATTTACTATATTTAAATATAAGCTTAGCCTTAAATAGGATTAAAAAAAGCAAACCGTACAGTTAATTAAATTACTAAACTTTATCACCCAAAATGAAATAAACTAAGCTAATTTACAATACAAGTTTACAATTTGTGGAAATAATTCAATAATTGTTATTAATATTGTTAAAAATATATTTTACTATCTGAATTACCCGACTTTGATGAGGAGAAATGTTTTTAGTTCATTGACTGTACATGAAAGGTAACTTTAAAGTTAGTGCCTTAAAGCCCTGTGTTGCCCGGGGGACCACCCAGTTTTTAATTAATTAAAAGAAAAACCAATACAAATTTAAAATTTGGGGTTAGAATTGCACATTTTCGTGTACAGGGGCTGCTAATTTTTAAAATTCCATACCTTTGCGTGGGGTAGATATCGCTTAGTGCTCATAGCAGACAAGCAAGCTCTTTATTTACTAGCTATAGCATATTGGAATAATTTAAGGAAATATTGCTATTTTAAATGGTAAATTAAGGGTTTTACTCTGTGCAAATACCTTTTGGTGGCTAGTATCATCATGTGGAAAAGGCAAACAAATAAGTTTTGATGTACTTATTTTACAAACTCAATATCAACAGTAATTTATAGCCAATACATACTCATAAAAAACCACATTAATATTATATAATATGTTTGCATATTAAAATAATAAATATTTGAACATGTTCTTGAATTCGACAAAATGCAAGTTTATCGACTCAGCGAAGCAGATTCATTATGATGTGATGAAAGAGAACGTTAATTAATGTAAGTATTTTTGAAGTTTTAATAACAAACTTTTTTTTGCCCTAAGTAAATAAAATATGGTCTCGTTGAATAATTCTCTACACATAGTATATACTAAATATATATTTCAACTATTTTGGTTCCAAAAATGTTTTTATCATATAAAAACTGCAAAAAAAAAATCCTAACCTAAATCTCATTCTTCACCGAGAAGTTTAATTAGTATCTTTTTTTTACCAAAATTAATAACACTTTTATTATATTATTATTATTATCACCGCGTCTTACTACCCGTTCGGGTTATACTCACTTACTCTAATGTGTAATGGTAGGGTGATTGCGAGATGAAATGGAGAACCTACAGTTTAACGTGGAATCCGAACCACGGTGGAGGCCTGGCAATTCCCCACATTCAAAAATTGTGATTAATACACGTCTTGTCAAAGGTGAAGGAAGGGTTTGGGCAATCAGATAAATCTGTGCCAAGACCGAGGATTGAACCCCGGACCCTCAGCACAGAAGTCCGACACCTTACCCCCTATACCACTAGGTCACTCCGGTATTGATATCATGTATAAAAAGTGACATCTGCGGACGACATAGCTCGACGAAATGAAAGTATACCTAGACATTTTTTTCTAACTATCAGACAAGGCCTTTCCTACTAAAATTAGACTGTACATCTAATACTACATATCATTGATCCGAACCATCTCCGTAACTACAATCAGTACAGTATGTATGAACATGAGAAACAGAGTGAGAGAAGGGAGAATTAGGTAAACACACCACCGCATAATCTAACAACGTGTTCACGCTCCTACGCGTCTAAACGGGGACATTGGAGGTACGACGAGGGGGAGAAGGGGGGGAAGGGAGGATGAAGAATGGACCACTACAATCGATGGGTCCAAAGAGAACCGGCCCTTAGCCGTGTGCGTCCCTACTGGCCCAGGGGGGGGGGTGTGGAAGTGTGCTTTGGGTTTTGTGCCTTTGTGCGCGAGTGTGTTGGCTTGTTTTCTCGTACTAACATGGGCACACTCTTGTAATGGGAAGGTAAATTCTAGTCGTAGGGGTCTTAATGAGACGTAGAGTTTCCAAAGCGACCATCTCCACGTTATTTACAGTACGTCTTAACGACGTAAGTTACATCTTAATTTAATGCTCTTTAGTGGACAGAGATATAGATTCACCTCTTTCCTCAGTGTGTTCTGTAACAGTGTGTACTACCAGACTAGGTGGTCACATGGCCTGAGGCGTCGCTTTCCCAATAGACTATACTGCCGATGACGGGGAGATCAGGGTGTGTATATTTATTTATTTATTTATGGTATTTAAGGTGCACTTTTTGAACCAACTGATTATATCAGCACACGAGAATTTCTATAAGCAAGAGCGAAAGGATCCATCACTTTGCTGAGAAAGGTATTTTCACAAACCTTCCAGGGTTGTTTTACATACCACAATTGACATGGGACCAAGGGCTTTTAATCTTCGGCGAAGGAAGTTGTACTACGGATCTTTATCACCCAGGAAAAATTTGTCGTCCCCGGTTGGGCTTGAACCCACGAAGGTCTGGTCCTGAGGAAAACACTTTATTCCTAGACCACAGAGGTAAACATCCGGTCATGTGTATTAAGGTTTTTTCAAAAAATTGTTTTTCACTCTTCCTAGACGCAGATGCGGGTACACTTCTTATACATATATCCTTCCTAGCTCCTAAAGATATTACAGTAATTAGTACATAAGCGTATAACCCGAACGGTTAGTAAGATGCGATACTAAAAAAAGTATAAACTAGCAAGTTCGATCCCTTATAACACACGAATTGTAATGATTTGAGATCATTCAATCTCTATTTATAACTTATAATTATACAAGTGTTAAAATTACGCAGTAAGCCTTTTACTGTCAAATAACCTTAATCAGAGATACACTATATACCTACTGTCAAAAGAGTTTCCTAGTTTGAAACTAGATAAGAGATATTTGTGTGTTTTAATTTGAGTCTGTAACCGCACGGCCTAAATTGGAAGCCGAGTTTGAGTAATATTGTATGCTGTGATTTGCGAATGACAAAACGAGCGTTGCAGGTTGTTTTGATTATTCTATAAACAGATAAATTAGAAGAGCTGACCACTAAAGTGTTGTCAGCATTCCTTAGTGAGAAACCTGGCCAGGGAGGCCCGGATAAAAGAAAAGGGAACCGGTCATCATGGCTGACTAATTAACCCCAAAGTCTAGGGGGGCACTCTGCCCGATTCATGACTACGCGGACTAGGACACCGGTTCATCAGTTCTTATCTTGAGGGATACCGCTTGAGACCAGGATACTGGGGTTGGGAAACCATGTAGGGATCACCTTGTAGTCAGACAGTCCATGGGGAATCCCTAGCAACACCTCGTTTTGTAACACGCTTCTGAATATTCTCCAAGTTATTTTAGTTCTAATATCTCTACCAACATCACATTTGTAACAGACTAATATACATAAAAGTGCTAATGAAACTATTTAAAACCCAAGTTTAACATAAATCACGAGCCCACACAAATATACCTCTTCACCTCCACCTTATTCTCGGCCATAGCCCATCCTGACAGATTCTAAGGCCCACGTTACTAATCTCAAAGAAGAGGGTGGTCTAAAGAAAAAAAAACTCACTGCTAAGATGTTGAGGCTAAGATTCTGTTTTGGATTAAATTATTAATATTGTAAATATTTTTAACGAATATTAAATAAATATTTATGTTAAGTAAATGTAAATAGATTTTTTTTCATGTCTATAGTAAATTATTTCTTTCCACACTCGTTTTTCACCTTATACATTGTCAAAGACTATACTCAATCAAGACAGTGAAAGTATAAATATTCAAAGTATGTATATTCTAGAAATTAATATTTTGACAGAGAAAATTTAAATTACCCCTAAAACGATTTACCACTATGAGAGTAAGATTTCGATTCTTGTTAGTTTTCAATTAAACCACTCATTTTATTTCGTGATGGATTTATGGACCAATTATTACTGTGTTAATTATTCCATTAACAATCTTGGAAAAAGTTAAATTACCAGGAATACACAGTATTTAGGCAATCTTATTGAGTTAAAGTCGCTATTCTAAGAGTAAATTACTCTACGAAATTATATAATTCAGTAAAAATTATAGGTCAAATCGAGTAAAGCAAAGTTGAATCTTCCAACTGCCATTTAATCGTTAGAGCTTCAATTATTAGCTTTGAAAGGAAACATGATATGTAAAAAAAAAAGTACAACTTCTGTGGAAGTAATTTTCTTGTTAAAGTGTGTGTGTGTTTTTCGTTAAAAACTTTTTATTACTATCAACTTGTGAATCTAGCTCACGTTCCCAGTAATGAGCCATTTCGTATTCCATGTACCTTTGGAGATAAAGTTGGGAGTCTTTGTTCTTATTTGCACTGGCTGGTAAAATATGTTGGCCTATATCTTATGATGAATATCAAATAGTGTTTTATATACACACTAATATATATATTTATATAAATTAAAATTAGAACAATCTACGTATTTTATAGAAGTGACAGTAAATAATTAAGTATATTACTTTTATTTCAGTTGATATTGAAATAAAATACTTTATCCTTATTCTATTAACTCTTTTTGATATAAATATAATATCTGCATTTTATTAGAAGGAGAGTGGGACACTATAATGAAAAGCTACCTCAGTAGCAACATTCGGCCGGGAAACAAACTCTCACCTACACATTCCCTGTCGCCACAAAAAAAAAACACAGACTAGACGTAGTTGATGCCTACGAGGTCATGTCATTTGTTTATAGTTATAGAACCTTGTGCCTTTGATATTGATAAAAGTTTGTTTATACCTAAAAAGGTGTTGTTGATCCTGTTTTGAATCGTAGAACTCACTTGTGTATGTGAAGGTTTATGGAAAATATTGATATGAAAATTAACATGACTACACGTAGTTTGAACCAATGTTCAAAAATTGATATATTATATTTTAAGAAAATAAAAATTAATTTAGAAGAAAAGCCAAATATTCCCCACCACAATGTTAGTAGGTTAATTGTATTTTTTATATATATGTGTGTGTGTTATTCTCACCCCATCCCCAACCCTCCCGTGTGTTGTTACTCAACCTAGCTTGACCTGGACAAAATGTAATTCACCTCCTTTTATTTAGTATTTTAACTTTGCTTCTCTTAACCTAGAAATGTCATTTTGGCCTTCCTAACATTTCTACGCCCTTGTAAATTAGTTAGGTAATACAGCTCTAATCAGATTTATTAAGAGCCCTTTTAACCTCTTGGGTAACACCTAACTTAAGTAGGTAATACACCTCGAAAAAAAACCCCTAGGAAATGGGATCAGTGAAACTGTTGTACCACATTTAAAAAAAAGAGAATAATAGTTATTAATTACAATGATCCCAAATTCACTGTTTTCTAGTCAAGAACGCAGAAAATCGCTCTTGGATGCGGTATATGATCTTAAAATATTATTGTATTAATCTTTACGGTTAATCGTATAGCTATTGTCCCGGTTATATATGTTGTAAGAGGAGCTCTTAAATATGACTAGTTTATTATATAATTGTGACCTGGCGGCCTAGGGGTAAGGTGTCGGACTTCTGTGCTGGGGGTCCGGGGTTCAATCCTTAGTCTCGGCACAGAGTTATCTGATTGCCAAACCCTTTCTTCACCTCGGAAAAGACTTGTATTAATCACAACTTGTGAATGTGTGGAATGCCAGACCTTCACCGTGGTTCGGATCCCACGTTAAACTGTAGGTCCTCCATTTCAATCTCACAATCACCCTACCATTAAACATTAGCGTAAGTGCGTAAAACCCGAACGGGTAGTAAGACGCAGTGCTAATAACAATATTATATAAAATATGCCAGTTTGGACAGAACAGCTAAATCAATATTTAGAACTACCGTGATACCCTCTTTAAATGTAAACACCTTTTCTAAATGTAAACAGAGTTAAAGAGCTGAAATCTTGTTCGTGTTTTCATGTGAAATACAGAATATCTAGATTTCCTTTGAAGTTTGGTTTAAAATGGTGAAAAAAACCCCCATCAACACAGCGATACGCTTTCCACTATGTACCATTAGCAGGGTGTAACATGTGTTATGAATGAGGCGTTCCTTGGGAATCTAGAGATGATATATCATGATTATTCCTTGTCAATAAATGTATTTCAGGTGGTGTTTATATGAGCACTGGATACTAGTATTTTCTAGAGTAAATATTCCACTATATCCACGCCGTGATGAATATTCTCATATTCCCCCTCCATTATTGGAGTTTCCGATTTCTATAGGGATACTCAAAATTAGTTACTTACCCTATGGAATTATGGACTAGAATGTTCGTTGGCACAATCACAAAAGTATGCCAACTATCTTTATCTTGAGCTAGTCCTACACTCTGTCTCTTTCAGGTTCATTCTAATGTTATCTTTCCATCTGCGCTTAGGAAAAACGATACTTTTTTAAAAAAATCAAATTTTGAATTGGAGCTAGTTTTAAAGCTTTCATATCCCTTATTGTCATCTCCTCACCAAAAAAATTATAGGAAAATTTTAGCAACCAGACCTAGGATCGTTAATTTATTATAATGGGTTTTTTGGAAAATTTGAAGGAGGGTGTTGAGAATTTACTTACGTCTTGGACACCCCTTAGGGATGAATAAATCAACGTTATAATGAATGGGTTAAATATTAATAATTAGTCGATAGTTACATAGAAATGACATGACTTGTGATACAAACACGTGAAAGTAGAAATAGGAACTTTTTAAATTTTTTGGGCCAAGAATAAAATATTGTTCCAGTAGGAACATTTTTAATTTTAATCACACGGTGATATCAACAAATGTTGAATATCTGTCATGAGCATAGTGATATTAGATGAGAAACTTTTTAATTGAAGAGAAAATGTTTGTCATTAAATTCCAAGTCACCCCTTGACAGATATTCATGGATTAGTGATATCATTATGGTAAGAGAATTAACCTCTTCTACTGGATAACTATTTGAGTTATTTGGCGAAAAAGTTGTTTTGATATAGAAACTTCAAAATTACTGACCTTAGCTCGCCTACCCTTCGACCTCACCTTAATAATTAATGGTGGGTTGGGAAATGAGTAAGTCCCCCCGAGGGGAAACTGGGGAATTGACAAACACAAAGTAGCGTACCCCTTAATACTAGATAGCTTCCTCGCTTTGATTCAACGTAGAGGAGATTCACCGGTTTGATCTCTGTTAATTAGACAGTCACTTGTACGTCATAGGCTCCGTATCTCGCATGAGATTCAATTAATTAACGATGTATTCCAAGTTGACGCGCATGCGCCGTGATGAAATTAAGGATGTTGCCTATCTATGACGTAACGGCAGGTCAAGATAGGATTTTACAAGTTAATGAATTTACGCTTTATTCAGACAGTTTTAAAACAACAGCAATAAACTCATATATTCTTAAATAATTATTAAAAACAGTAAACCCTTGCAAAACTTTCGCAAATTAAACCTTCCCTCGCCCTCCCCCAAAAAAATTAGTCTTTTGTTGGGTTGTTGAAATTAAATACTAAGCGAAGTGTATAGACAAAATAGAAAAGAGAATTTATTTTCGGTAATTGATAAAAAAATATTGTTAGATTTTTCTTTTAACTTAAATTTTAAACAAACGATTTGTTTTTACGTGAACTGAGTATGCTATTTCAGAAGTAGGTAAAAAAAAAAATCCTATCCATTGATACCTTATTCATCGCTGTAGGCTTTGTATTAGTTGAGAAAAAGGGATGTTGACAACAGAAATAATTATAAAAAATAGTCGTATATAGTGTCACACAACTATTATTTTTTATCTTTAAGTAATTTTTTTAGTAAACGTATTTTATATGAATTATCTACAACTTGGGTTGTTTTGCCTGATGACGAGAATGTCCTTTAGAGTCTAAGAGGAGTTTTCCTGCCAGGATGTAGATTAAAAAATTCCGTTGTATCATATTATATCTATCTATAATAGGAAACAAGAAAGAGGTAATTATAAGTCCATGTTTTAAAGGCTAAGATGCTATAATAACGGTGTAAACACGTCAAAGAAATAGGGGAAGTGTTTTTAGTATATAAACAAGCTACCTCACAGGGTGAACTGCTCATTTTCTTCCCTCTACTTACATTAGCCGGCTTCTTTAGTGCTGACTGACAGCTCACAGCTGACTTCTGACAGTCAACATTTAGGTATATACCTAAATTGTGACTGTCAGAAGCGACAGCTGCTAAACACATGTTTTTGCAGATCATATGGTTCGGCGTAGGGATACATAATTTGGTCTGTTAACTTTTCAAAGCAGTCAGCTGTCAGTCAGCACCAAAGAAGCCATGGGGCTACTGTATCTTTCATACATTGATGTGCATGTGTAATAGTGCTTATACTGCTTAGGTTCTTAATATGCTAACGGATTTATTTAGCGGAGATTTACTGGAACCACACACTATTCATCACGATTCGATTACTAAATCTCACTTTATCATATAAAGATAAAGTATTGAGATGTTGTAAAATTTTAGAGCTTGAAATTATGACGAATATTCAAGTTTATGTGCCTCTGAGCCTAAAATATTGGATATTACAATCCTGGTTTGGCAGGACATATTTAGACTAAGACATTTTTAGGTAGTGGTTCTTAGCAGATAGCTCTCGATAGTTGTTGATGAGGAGGCTCTGAATCTTGACTCGCTGAACTGAGGGTAGTTTTTAACAAGTGATTTATTGTTTTGGTTTTACATCCTCTCTCCAAGCTAATGCTGATTCTTATTTGTAAAGGCCTACTTTGATAATATTGAAGTATTTTAACATATAATTTTTACATACATATATATATATAGATATAGGTATGGTTTATGATCTTACCAATTAAATTAGGCCGTTAGTAGCAAGTATGATAAACCTATCGATATTAATAAAAATGTCAAAATGAGAAGTTTTCCTAGCACTCATTGAACCAACTTTATATGTTAGTTTATAAAGTTTAATCTGTTTAAATTTAATCAATTAATTCTTAGTACCACGTCTTACTACCCGGTTGGGATAAACCCATATGTAACAGTTACACAAATGTATTAGGGATTAGAAAGGTTTAATTTAAAGGAAGTTTACCCACATTTGTGTGGTGGGAGAGTGAAAAACAATTTAGGAAAACCCTCAGTGCACCCGACCGGGAATTAACCCCGATCTCACCATCCTCGGCAGTCTAGTATATCTAGAATGTAGCGCCTAAGACCATACGGCCACCAAATTGGGTCAATGTATTTAAAAAAGTTTGATAACTTACATAAAACCCTATAAAACAATCCCAATCTATCTTAAAAATTTTATGTTGTGACCCTGTCTAAAAAATAACATTAGATGGAGAAAGGCTAGCTCTAGGTTTAACAACTTTTTTTCTTTAATCTCATGAGTAACACATTTTCGCGTAAGGCATCGTTTATTTTTTTTTAAACTTTATATTTAATATTTAAACTTTTTAACTGGTCATAAGCCTGCTAATAATTTTCGACTACTTTTTGTTTAAGACGATATTAAAGTATATCAAACAACTTCTTAAATATTCCGGTATTTCTAAAAGTTTTAAACGCCTATCAGTCAACGTAGTGGGAAAATATTCAGGGAAAATCTACCTCATTTCATCCAACCGGTATTTTAACGCCCAGCTCTCCGTCATCGGCAATTCGGCCTGTTGCAAGAATGACTCCTTATACCATGCAGTCACCGAAGCGGGGTTGAGGAGGAAAGACTTAATAAAGCCACCATATAGATACTATCTTATTAAATCTACTAAGTATGATTTTATATCCCACACAGTTTGATTTAATGTAGATTTTCGTTTCAACATGTGGACGTGTTGAAAATAATAAATGCACGCTTTCAATAAACAGTGTGAGCAATAAAAAAAAAAATGTGGCTCAAATTGCTCTGGAAGTCCTGCCAGTTAAATCCAGGGCTTTATTTAATTATTTCATCATGGCCAATGCGCAGGATATTGCCATACGTGGGGTTATACGGCCGTTATAATTAGTTTAAACCCGTGTTATTCTCGGAACAAATTAGCCCATATTAGCATTTATATTCAACGGGCGATATTGTTTACAGAGGTTTGGATAACCAATATTCTCTTGTAATCATTAAAGTAATGGGAATGTTGTTTAGTTGAAAATTTAATTTGTTAGTTAGAACTAGCTTTTAAAACGTTAAAGCACTTAATTCAAAAGGAAAAGAAACAAATGAAAAAAAAATAAATAAACAGAATACATTTATTTGGAGTCTCAAAGCCTTAATTTAAAAATAATTTTTTTTTTTTTCCTTTTAAGAAAACCTTTTAAATGGATCAATTACTTTCAACAAATTGGCTTTGTTTTATTTCAACCTTTCTCTTTCCAGACCAAAAAAAAAGTTTCAAGAACTTAGCAATAAGCCTGAAGATTACACCCTTTCGTGTGATAAACGTTAATCAATTTATTTTCGTTCCTTTTCCGATCTTTAAATAGAGCAAGCAGAGTTATTTAATTTTTTACTTTGACGTGAATATAATGGATAAAAAGAATATTTACGGCTTGAAAACCGTTTAAAAACAAACTATTTACCTAAAATCGTGATAATAGAACTATAATAAATAGATGTATGTTTGCTACGAAAATTAATATAATAAATAACTGAGAAAAACAGTGGAAGAGCTTGTTATGCTGACCACATGATACCCTCTATTTACAAAATTTGGCACTATCTTCGCCAACATTCAACGGCCGCCCGGTTGGTATAGCTCACTTGTGGACACAAGCCATAAAGCTTATATAATATATATTTGATCTAATAATATTGGAAATATATTTATTTAAATTACAATATAGCTCAACACACTTTAACTCAACCAAAATCTTGTATTTGACCACATTAGTGGTCACGTGAACTAAATTCGGACTAATATAGTCCGGCTTATCGGTGACGAGAAGGTCGGGGTTCAACTACCGGCCAAATATATGGAGGATGTCTATATGTATGCGCATGGACTTAGCGTGTATTGAGGCGCGTATTTTTTCTTCCTATAGGTCATTTCTTATTTATAAATAAATGGTACATAGTTAAGTTTTTAATATAATTTTGGTGACCTGGTGGTCTAGGGGTAGGGTGTCCGACTTCTGTGCTGAGGGTCCGGGGTTCAAACCTCGGTCCCAGAACAGATTTATCTGATTGCCTAAACCCTTCCTTCACCTCTGACAAGACGTGTATTAATCACAACTTGTGAATGTGAGGAATGCCAGGCCTCCACCGTGGTTCGGTTTCCACGTTAAACTGTAGGTCCTCCATTTCATCTCAAAATCACCCTATCATTACACATTAGCGTAAGTGCGTACAAACCGAACGGGTAGTAAGACGTGGTGCTAATAATAATAATAATAATAATAATAATAATTTTTTCTCTTTTTTGCCTTTTTATCATAATATTAGCAAACCAATTGATGAAACTTTTAATGGTCGATAACAAAAACAAAGTATCGTTAAAATATCTATTCGGGTTTAATCAAATGGACCTTTTTTTATTATAATATGTCCCATCTTAATTGGGTAGAGTTCAAACGCAGCCGATGAAAGGCAAGAACTCGTAAAAGTGGCGTTGACATTTCAATATCGGTCCGCGGAGCGTGAATTGTTTGGAATGTGAGGATCAGATATTTCCAATAAAGAGCAAGAAGAGGACAGAGAGAAAGAGAGCGATAAAAAATATAGGACAGAAAAAACAAAATCGTCACGAACAAAATGAGGCAGATAAAAGCAGAAACCGAACAAAAGATTCTTCAGAAGATTTAAGGATGCACAAATACGAATTTTTTTAGCTTTCGACAACGAGATATGCTTGGCGATAAATACAAATGTGGACGAATTCAAAACTAAAAAAAAACAATATATGTGTCAAGGAGAAAGCCAAATTTTGAGCTTTAAGTCTTTCCAAAGTTTCACTATTAATTTTTTTTTTATTTTCCGACTTATTTGTCCAGCCTAGCTACATATTTACACACACATGAAGGAGGAAATGAGAAAGAATTTATTCTTAAGTGTACCACACTTTACAATCAGTTAAACTATAAACCTTTTAAATAAAATTATCTTAATACATCCGGTCGAGATTTGAAACCAATCCTCTTCTAAAAAAAATAGCAGATGTATGTATATGTGTAAGTATTTATGTATTATGTGATGTAAAATTGTATCTGTTGGCCGCAAAAATAAAAGTTTTTATTTTCTTACCCGCCTCGGTGGCGTAGTTGGCTAACGCGCCAGTCGTGTTGAGCCAGACCACCGAGGACGGGGAGATCGAGGTTCGAATCTCGGTCGGGTGAACTGGGGGTGGTTTTTCCTAAATGGTTTTCCACTCCCCCTCCACGCAAATGCGGGTTCACTTCCTCTAAATTCAACCTTACCAATTCCTAATCCATTAGTGTAATTAGTACTTAAGCGTATAACCCGAACGGGTAGTAAGACGCGGTGCTAAAATATTAATAATAATTATTATTATTTTCTTAAAGACCTTTCCTATATTAACTTGCTGAACAGTGGCCGAAGGGTCTAAGGCGTCACCCTCACGTTAAACTGGACTGCCGATGACAAGGAGATGAGGAGGGGGGGTTAGCGGGCTATAACTGTGGTCGGGTCTACCAAGAGTGGTTTCTCACTCTCCTTCCATGCAAATATGGGTAGATTACATTTAAAATGCTTCCTTCCTTATCCCTAACCCATTTGAGTTATTATCATATATGTGTATAATCTGAACAGGCAGTTAATTGCCGGTGCACCCGAATTTTAGAGTACCTAATACGGGTGCACAAAAATTGCGAAACAAATCATCCGAGCTCGGTAATATTCTTACACGAATTGCGGGGTAAAAATTAAATTCATAGTGACTTTGTTCAAAATGGAATATGGAGGTTAGGTTAGGCTAGGTTAAGCTAGATTAGGTTAGGTTAGGCTAGGCTAGGTTAGGTTAGGTTAAGCTAGATTAGGTTAGGTTAGGCTAGGCTAGGTTAGGTTAGGTTAAGCTAGATTAGGTTAGGTCAGGCTAAGTTAGGTTAGGAGTTGAATGGGATTACAGGTTGTTCCGCAATTCGTGCGGACCAGCTGACAGGTATACCTTATTCCGCAATTCAAGTGCGCCCTTAAACGCAGTGGTAGTAAACAAAATTAAATGGGCTATCAATAGAAAAAGTACAATTTTTAATATTTTTACTCGCACTACTGTGGCAGCATGAGTTTTCAGTTTTCAAATAAAGGGATTCTCATTTTTTTAGCACCACCCGTTAGGGTTATACGCATATATACTAATTACGTTAATGATTTTAGGGATTAAGGTAGTTATATTTATAGGAATTCGTACCTAGATTTGCGTGGAGGAAGAGTTTAACACTATTTAGGGAAAACTTCCCTCAGTAAAACCCGATCTATACTCGAACCTAGCTCTCCCCATCAACGGTAGTCTAGTCTACTACGAGAGTAGAGCGTTAGACCACGCGGCCACCGAAGCGGGTACCTTCCGTATTAAAATCAAACGGTACTTTATATCTCATTCCCTTCCACCTCACTTTAAGTATATCGAAACTAGAAAAATCAGTGTTTTTTTAATCGTATGATTGGGAGAGACAAGACATCCAGGTTAGGTCGCTTGTATGTAGACTATTATTATTATTATTATTATTATTATTATTATTATTATTATTATTATTAACAACATCACCGCGTCTTACTACACGCTCGGGTTATACGCACTTACGCTAATGTGTAATGGTAGGGTGATTGCGAGATGAAATGGAGGACCTACAGCTTAACGTGGAATCCGAACCACGGTGGAGGCCTGGCATTCCACACATTCACAAGTCGTGATAAATACACGTCTTGTCATAGGTGAAGGAAGGGTTTGGGCAGTCATATAAATCTGTGCCGGGACCGAGGATTAAACCCCGGACCCCCAGCACAGAAGCCCGACACCGTCAGGTTACCTTCTATGTGGACTATTACCCACTCTCTTGGTAAAGAACCTTACCCAGGGTACACCACAGGAGCTTGTCTACACGTCGTATCTACAATGAGATGACGATAGTGAATATGGAGGTGTGGAGTGGACCAGTGAGAGTCTGTAATATAACTCAAACCTAATTTACCAACCCCTGGTGACCGTTGGGATAATTCCCCTGAGAGAAAAAAAATACCCAAGGTACCAGAAGGGACTCGAGCCCTTGTCACCTAGGTTCGTAGCCAGTTGAACTGACCACTACACCACGGGGCCAAATAGTAAAGGAGATATTCTTGAATTATGGGCTAGGTGACTTCAAGTAGCTCATTCTCTTCTTGAGACAGTACTTAGCGTGACGCCCAGCAGTAACTCAAGGGAGAGTTCATCATCGTCGGGGAATTATGGTCTGTTGTGCCATCAAGTAGGGGGAGAGAGAAGGAGGTTGCTGGAACCGTGGTAATCAGTGGAGAATTAACAGGGTCAAGGAAAAGGATGGGGGGTAAGGGGCAGGTAGACACTTACTTTCCTCCTTTATCTTTGACCGGATATAAGGCCTCTTCTTCCCTTTAATAAGTGTTGAAACCCGCTCCGGTGGCCGCATGGTCTAACGCGCTACTCTCTTGTTGGACTAGACTGCCTGAGATGGGGAGATCGGGGTTCGATCCTGGTCGAGCGCACCGAGGGAGGTTCCCCTCCCCAAAAAAAAGGGGTTTTCAACCTCATTTCAAGCAAATGTGGGTTAGCATCCTCTTAGGGTTGAGGTTTAGGGGTGGAGTGGCATGCCAAGGATACTTAACGGAAATTATGGCAAGCCAGGGAAAAAGGTTGGCCACCCCTGCTCTAAACTAAGCCTTCTTAATCCCCAACAGCTCAGTGTAATTAGTACATAGGCAAACGGGTTGTAATACACGATGGTAAAAAAACAATAGTAGTTGAAAACTATACAAAAATATAGATGTAGATTCCTCACTCTTTTCTACCCCTGATACACACTAGTTCGAATCCCAAATTGATATTCCACGTGAGCACAGGAAATAATATGGTAGAGGGGAGATCACTATTATATGCAATAGAGAGTTTCTTAAAAAATGCATAGGTGGTTGAATGGTCTAAAGAGTCACGCTCGCAATAGACTAGACCATCGATTACAGGGAGATGACGGGGGGTTCGACCCTGGTCGGGTGTGCTGAGAGTGATTTTTAACTAATGATTTTTTCAATCTTCCTTCAACGCAAATTTGGGAACACTTTTTAAAAATTCAACCTTACTAATACCTAACATATTAGAGTAATTAAAACATAGGCGAATACCCTGAACGTGTAGTGGATCACGCTTCTAAAAAAAAATTAAAGTGGCTGGTTTGGTAAACAGTATAGCAACAAATTTAAAGAGAAAATAGTAAGGGTGACCTGATGGTCTAGGCGTAAGGTGTCAGACTTCTATGTTGGGGGTCCGGAGCTCAATCCTCGGTCCCGGCACAGACTTATTCTGATTGCCCAAACCCTTCCCTCAACCCTTAAAAAGACGTGTATTAATCACAACTTGTGAATGTGTGGAATGTCAAACCTCCACCGTGGTTCGGATCCTACGTCAAACTGTAGGTCCTCCATTTCATCTCACAATCACCCTACCATTACACATTAGCCTGAGTGCGTATAGCCCGAACGGGTAGTAAGACGTGGTGATAGTAATAATAATAAAAATAATAATAAAAATGGTAAGATTTTCCTTTCTATATTTAATTAATTTATTTTTACCTAGGTCCTTTCTACGGGTGACTTAAATCAAAAAACGAAATAAGCACTCAACAATTTGTTTTTTTAAAAAAAACTTAAGTTTTTTAAAAGACTTATACTTGTCTCCATTAGGTGCCTATGAGAGTGATTTTAATGGTGTAATTATCACCTTTCATAACCGCGAACAACCATTAATCATGTTAACAAGTGACAATTTAAAAAGTCAATTGGTGATCATATAGCTGGTCAAGGTTTAGGAAAAACTCGTTCCAAACACACAATGTGCCTGTTTTCTACATTTTTACTACATACAAATGGGAAACACATACTGCCAAATTTTTTTTTTTTTTACTTTTAAGTTTGGAACACGAATGTGAAATGGAAACGGCTACCACCCTTCCCCCCCACTCCACTCTCGATTTTAACGGCATCTGCTCTTGATAAGGCTACATTTCCTAACACGTAAAACTGATTTATATTTCCCAGGCTGTTCCAAGCGGCACTCACCCACTCTTACCAACTTTCATTGCTATAAAGTTATATATACCCAAATTTTATGCAGATAAAAAATAAAATTATACTCAGGAAGAGAGATTCTAGAAATGAAGAAGTGTTAGAGGGAGAGTGATTTTTTTTTTTGTTAAATATTTTAAAGCGTAAAATGGGGGGAGGAGGGGAATTGCTCTTTCGTTTTTATTACTGGTAGGGCTTTGTTTTGCACTGTTGGTAACAGTATCATTGAAATTGATACCAGCATTTTATGGGAATGTTCCCAACCTTCACTATGAGTAATTAAAACAGTTTTAGAATCAAGTCAGATCATATCAGTGTTTTGCTTCGTAGCAATTATTTGTTTTAGGCCTTTCCAAATGTTCCCCATATCTACAGTAAAGCCAAAGTAATCACGATAATATAGGTAGACACACCCATATTAGTGATATTTAATATGTTCAACTGAGGATTTTTTTTCGCAAAACAATATATATATATATATATTCTGGGCCTCAATTTTTTTTTAATTTCTATAAAATAGCTAGTACGGTGCAACAGACCTTCTTGCTATCTTTAATCTTAAAATAGAAATATTTACTAAAAACTAGTAAAAACTAAATAATATACACTGTTACAAAAACATTTAAAAAATAGGAGCATCTGAATTCATATAATCTAAATAAGTGATAAACAAATATATGTAAGGTTTCTTATAGCTCAGAAACTATTGGTTTTATATAAAAAATACCGGATTAAAATAATTTTAATGTTAATAGTAGTACAACTTTACAATGATAAGCTCTTTCGTATATCAAATAGTTTCGAATCAAAATTGGGAATATGCACCAATGTAAAGTAACCTCAAATTCGTTTTTATGAAAAAATGAAAATGCAATCTTGGTTTTTTAATGTTAAACAGTGTATGGCTATACAAATTATTCAAAATTGATAAAATCGGTTTCATCAAAATCCGCCATATCTCTTTTCCACCTTCATTAAACTGCCCTTAATTTTAGGGTTAGATATTAGTTTTTAAAAAAAAAACCTCAGAGGAACCTTATAAAAGC
>CABFWO010000772.1:213565-225648 GCA_902155825.1 Timema genevievae
GCACAGATTTATCTGATTGCCAAACCCTTCCTTCACCTCTGACAAGATGTGTATTAATCACAACTTGTGAATGTGAGGAATGCCAGGCCTCCACCGTGGTTCGGATTCCACGTTAAACTGTAGGTCCTCCATTTCATCTCACAATCACCCTACCATTGCACATTAGCGTAAGTGCGGATAACCCGAACGGGTAGTAAGACGTGGAGCTAATAATAATAATAATAATAATGCTCCTTATGTTAGTATGTTTTTCTTATCGTCATTTAATTATTTCTTTACAACTTTGAGCTTTCGTTTGTTTTCTTAGGCCCACGTCTTATTACCCGATCGTGTCATCCGCATATCTAATAACTATTCTTATGTGTCAGGAACGAATAAGATTCAATTCGGGAAAAGTAAGCACCCGCATTTTCCGTAAGAAAGAGTGGGAAAACTAATTAATAAAAATCCACTCTTAGTACACCTGACTGAGATTCGAACCCCAACCTCTCCGTCAACGGTAGTCCAGTCCATAGTAAGAGTGACGCCATAGACCATTAAACCACCGAATCTGGTTTAGAGTAATTGATTGTTAAAACATGAATAATTATTACAGTGTTTATGTGGTCTAAGTCTTAAACACTAGAAGAAGACAGAGTTGCTGATGAAGGGGATCAGTAGTTCGAATCACGGTTGCGTGTTTTGAGGGTATTATTCAATAAATGGTTTCCCAATCTTTTCTCATTCCAATGCGGATACATTTAATCTAAATTATTCCTTATGTATTCCTGCTTCATTTGTGAGAATAAGCTGGTAGCCTTTAATAGTTAATTTGGCTAGGCACACAAAATTAAATAAATTTAAATTGACTTTTTTTATTTGCAATCTGTGATATCACAATGGAAACATTTTATACACAAATGAAAAATTAATTAACCTAGTAGACGAGCCATAGTTGCTCAAATAATTTATTTTCTAGTAATACTCCGACAAAATATGTTAAGACCACTTAAAACAAGTTCCTTTAGGCTATTCCTTCTTATATAATATTTTAATATACTCATTTGAACTGCTCTTGTTTATTTCGCCGTTTGAACTTTAGTGTTTTAATGAAAGAATAACCAACCCCCTTGCGCTACAGAAGAAATTGCTGTTTAAAACTAAGTTTCTTTTCATACAAGATTGGTATTGTTCCTTTGGGATTAATTAAACGGAAAATATGAGAAACACATTGGCTGAAACATATCAACCCTTTTTCACCATCAAATAAAAAAAAACTTTCATACCAAAATTAATTACTGTACAAACGGTCTTTTCATTACTTCAAAATCGTTTGGAGATTGTTTATATTAAAATTTGTTGGAATTTTTGTTAAAAATGGGACGCCTATAATATTGTAGTCAGACAAAGAATTTTTTACTTTCTCTCGATACCTTGGAGGGAAATTGTGATCGTAAAAAAAAATGAATTCAAGATAAATGTCAACGTTTCATGACCCCCTGAAACAAAAAAATTGGTTTTCGTGATGCGGTTTGTCAGTACCTCGGGCTAGAGCCGAAACTATTTTACCGATCAGCCTAAAACTTGGTATCTGGAGTTTTCATAAGGTCACCCCCAAGAAGTTTTTGGAATTAGACATCTAACCCTAAAATTAAGGGTAGTTTACTGAAGGACAAAAAAGAGAAAAAAAATAGATGATTTTCTCAAAATTAGCTCTCAGTGTGATTTTATGATCCTTTTTTAAATCACAATGAGGAGGGGAGATATTTTCCTAAATATACCATCCAAATCTATACATATATTTTTTTTTAGCACCGCGTCTTACTACACGTTTGGACTATAAGCACAATATATTGACTGATTGCCTTAATTAGTTAAGGATGAGGAAGGTTGAATTTAGAAGTAGTGTATACCCGCATTTTCGTAGAAGGAAATTTGAGAACAGTTTTAGGAAAAACCACCCTTTCGGTACAACTAACCGGGATTTGAACCCTGACCCTCTATATCACATGCGGTTTAGTCTATTGCGAGAGTGACGCCTTTGATCATGTGACCACTAAGCAGGTACTAGTCTTGTGTTTTGAAAAAAAAAACTGTTTAGTAGCTGCTCTAAAATTGTAATGTTGGAATATGTCATATTTAGAAAGATATTTCAAAACTAATCATAAGATATTAACGTCTTCTTCATACTTAAGAAAATGTTTCAAAGTTGTGAAGTTTATTTCGAGTACCGAAGTTGAAACTAAGGAGATTTAACCTTAGACATCCACATTTCGTTAGAAGCTTCATACTCGTCTAAAAAAAATTTTTTTTTTTAAACGGGAGTAGATGCCTACTCTTTTGGGAGGCAGGGGATGGGGCCTTGGATTTAGATATGATGGTTTTTAAGGAGGGAATATAGGGGACGTAAGAAATGGTTGTTGTTTTTACAGTTTTTATAACAAAACATTTGTTTGGCTAAAATAAATCAAATATTGCTCCAGCAGAGACCTAGAGTTTGATTTTCTTCTCATGTTGATATCAACATTTGTTGAATATATATCATGAATATAGCAGCATTAGATGACAAATCTTTTAAACTAAAAGAAAAAGTTTGTCATTACATTCTAGTACACCCTTGACCATTATTCAATTATTGTTGATATCAATGTGAGGATAAAATTAAACTAAACGTTGTTACTGGAGAAACCCTTTTTTTTTTATTTTAGCAAATAAATATTTTGATATAAAAACTGTAAGCTCGCTGACCTTTTATCGCGTCCACTTCCAACCCACCTTAAGAGATTTCCACCGCAAGTCACTGTAACAATAAAACTATAAATGTTATATCTTGAGTTTAGCGCAAGGCTAGAGAGAAAAAGTTCCCGATATACTTCTAAACCAGTAATGATCCTCGTTATTTTCTTTATTTAACTTCAAACAACACCGCTTTGGTGGATGGGTGGTCTAAGGGTACGGCCAGACTGGAGCGAGTGACCTAGCGCGCGCGCTTGAAAATAGAACTGGTTCTATTTTTCAAGCACGTGCGCTCGACCCGGTACAGTCTAGTTTACAGGCGCTGACAATATTATTGTATGTTGGTTCATTGCGTGCTAGGAAAACTTCTCTTTATGACATGATATTTGAATTTTTTTTATAGTTATCACACTTATCACACTTGCTACTAATGACCTAATTTAATTGGTAGGATCATAAACTATATATATATGTAAAACTGATATGTTAAAATACTTTCAATATTATAATCAAAGTAGGCCTTTACAAATAAGAATCACCATCAGCGCGGAGAGAGGATGGGAAAACCACAACAATAAATCCCTTGTCAAAAACCACCATCAGTTCACTGAGCCAAGATTCTAATATTTGCCTCCTCGTCAACAACTATCTAGAGCTATCTGCTAATCACGTGCTCGCTCGCCAGTTTGGCCACGCAGTCGCTCAGTCGCTCGCTCGTACGCTTGTCAGTCTGGCCGAAACCTAAGGCATCACTTTCGTGTTAGACTGGCCTGCTGATGACGGGGGAGATCAGGGTTCGAATCCCAGTTGGGTCTATTATTTTTCCTGAATAATTTCCCACTCTCCTGCCATGCAAATGAGGGTAAATTACCTATAAAAATTCCTCCTTACTCATCCCTACCCCATTAGAGTAATCATAATATATTTGTCTAGTCTGAACAGGTAGTAAAATGCGATGATTAAAAAAAACCTTCAACGCTCCCATCTACTGTAACGTTTTTTCCACAAGTTTTTCGGTGTAGATTCACTACAACCAGTGGCGTGTGGTGGAATGTTGCCAGGGGCAAACAGAATTTGTTAAAACTGTATCTCCGATCAGTTCTACCCCACTCTGTCCCCCATTTGACCAAAACCAAATATCTTTCCATGGGAAATGTAATTCCTGTGATACCTGACCAAATGATCGTTTTCTGACTGGTTGATAATATATGACAAGTACATTTTAAACCAACTCGACTTACACTAGCAAACATGTAACAACACGCCACTGTCGACAGCCTAAACAAAAAAGAAACAATTAAAATTTATAGTGTAACCATTATAAATGGTAAATTTATGTAAAGACAGAACTAAATTTTTCTGTATCTTTTATTCGACATATTTGCATAATTCTTTAAACAATTTTATGTCAAATATGAGATTAATACACTAATGCAAATTAAATACATGTTTAGTTTATATAATTTTTGGCAGATACTCTTAAATAAATTAATAAAAAATTACCGTAATTCTCTTAAATATTGTTAGTTGATAATACAGCTAAACACATTGGGCTTTAATAAACTCTTGTGTATAGTAATAATAATCATAACAAAAATAATTATTGAAATTTTCTTTGTAATGTTAGTAACAATAGTTTTTATTTCCTGCTTCAGTGGCCGTGTGGTCTAACGCACTACTATTATATTAGACTAGACTTCTGTTGATGGGGAGATCGAGGTTCAAATCTTGGTCAGGCGTACTGAGGAGGTTTTTAGAAATTGGGCTATCCCTCTCCCTAAACGCAAATGCGTGTACACTTCCTCTAAAATATAACCTTCCTAATCCCTAAAATTATTAATTTAATTTGTACATAAGCATATAACCCGAATGAGTAGTAAAATGCAGTGCCAAAAAAAGATTTATTATTATAATCTAATGGTGCATTGACAAAAAAAATGGGCTATGAATGACAATAACATATAGTATATTTTTGCCATAGATTTACCTTTACTTTAAGGCTCTCTCGACCACCGAGGATGGGGAGATCGAGGTTCAAATCTCGGTCGGGTGAACTGGGGTGGTGGTTCCTAAATGGTTTTCCACTCTCTCCACGCAAATGTGGGTTCACTTCTTCTAAATTCAACCCTCCCAATTCCTAATCCATTAGCGTAATTAGTACTTAAGCGTATAACCCGAACGGGTAGTAAGACGTGGTGCTAAATATTATTATTATTTAAGGTTCTTATTTTTAAGCAAGCCAACTTAATCTATAGAAACATACACTATAATGGTAAAATCATTATAAAGAAAGAGGTAATGCACTATTTGTGTACTATGAGAAAGAATCCAAAACTAATAAACCATATTAAATGGCTTATGAAAAGACGAAGGCTCCATGAATACAAACAAGACCATAAAATGTTTTGACATTGTTTTAAGGGTATTCTCTACATTCCTTAAGACTATGTTTAAATATTATATTTACATTTGACTATTTTATAGATTACTCGTCAAACAAAGAAATCAAATAAACTTGATAGATATAAGCAAGTTTTAAAAATAAATATCAGCAAAAATAAACACTTTCCTATGCTGATGCCATTCTGTGGGAAATATTTTTCGCTTTTCTAAACAATTTTAAAGATGATTTCTTTTTTTTTAAATGAATATACACACGCATGTGTGAATTTGAAAATCTGTTCTTTGAATCTAATTTCGCGTGAAAAAAACTTGAGAGAAGACACATCATTTTTGTTTGTTTAAAAACTGAGTATTTTTTATAAAAGAGGAGGAACAAAAAAAATAATGGAAAGTATTTGAGTCTACAAATCAAATTCACAGGGCTATAAACTGTTTTATTCAATGGTTGGTCTGGTTTACAAAATGCGTTGAAAAGAAACAAAAAAAACCATCTATAACAAGACAAAGGTTTTGACATGTTTTGTAATTCTAAAACGTCTGGAAGAATATTTGATGGTGATTTATCATTTTATTAATAGTTTGTGGAAAGTTCCTTTCTAAAACTTCACTTTAAAGTAAAGCTATACTTTAACTTGATGGGTTTATTTTGTTTCATAGACAAATCAGTTAAGACTCAGCCATTATGGAAAAACTTTTACAGCCAGTGTGCACTTGAGAACTTGCTGAATTTTTAAATTGTTTAATGTTACACCTATTATTTAAGATTTTTAATGAATATTTGAAACTCATAATCATGAAATGTAATAACTAGCTCAAATCAAAATTTTAAATATTTTAAAATTTATTGCATTTTTAAGAAATATAATTTATTAAATTGTCAGAGTGGCTGTACAATCGAAAATTAAATTCTATTTTTAAACGACAGTAAATATAATTATATATATAATAGACATAATATATATAATATATATAATATATATATTGAGAGAGAAATAAAAAACTTACGTAATATTTTATATAAGTTTGAAACGTGTTGTATTTTACTTGCCATGGTGTTTGTGTGTTTTTTAGCACCACGTCTTACTACCTGTTCGGTTTAAACGTTCATGTAATACCTTCGTTAGTGGTTTTAGGGATAAGAGAGGTTATATTTAGAGGAAATGTACTCTCATTAGCGTGGAGAATAAGCTATAAACCAATTTAGAAAAACCACCCTCAGCACACCCAACCGAGATTCGTAGCCTCGAACTCTCCGTCATCTACAGTCTAGTCTACTGTGAGAGTGATGCCTTAGACCATGTGATCACCGAAGTGGATGATATTTTGTTCGGTCCATAACTTGTCTTCAAAAGCACATAAAATACACTCAAGGACGACCAAAGAGTATTTACAACCGTTGACTTCACAAAGTTTGACTGAAATATTTATCGACTTCAAAAAAAATATCCTGCCACGTTGAAAAAAACCCCAAAATTAAATAAAACTTTTCTCATGTTTGCGTACCACCCAAATCGTGTTCACCTACCATAGATTAGACATCTCGGCTCTGGAGACTAGATCGCTAAAAAACCAAGTTCAATCTATGTTTATATATATACATTTTATCATATATTTTCTTAGTATAAAAAAAATATGTGAACTGTATCACTAATCGAAATTAGGCCTATATTAAAAAATAAATCTAGCATTTTTGTATATGACAACAGTAATTTTTTTTAAAATGTGAATGTGTTTATTTAATTTTTGATATTTTTACTAATCTAATTTGATTACAAGCGCTTATGTTACCGTACACATTCAATATCCACCAAATTAATGCATATGCAATTATTTATATTTTGAAAAAATATATATTTTGCCTAGCTTAAAAATAATCAAATTAAACACTATGGATTTTAAAGTGGCCGCTGCTCATTTTGAAACCAATTAATCTGGTTCTATAATAATAATAATAATAATAATAATAATAATAATAATAATAATAATAATAATGACCTTTATTAAGATGGCGAAGTTAAGGCGCTAGCCTCCTCTTCCACTTTACCAGCGTTTAAATAAAACATGTAATATTACATTTATTGGAATACGAACAAATTTTAATAGTAATAATAATAATAAAATATATCAATTGAAAGAATATTTCAAATAATTAGAAAACCATTCACACGCTCATTCACACACTCATTCACAGCTCAAGTAATTTCAAGTATTTTAGAATTAAAAACTCTAGAAACACAATTAACATTATTTTATTATTTAATATTAGACTTCAGTAACCAAAAAAAAGTTCAGTTAAGGGCAAGTGGAGTGTTATTGGGTTGCCATAGTGACAGGGGGTGGTTTTAATCATAATATTCATAGGAAGTATTTTACCCCATACTCCCTCCCATCCGGGGTTGCCCGTAAGCTTTATGTAAGTTTTCTTAACCTAATTCAACATGAAACACGGTTCCATGGAAGTTTGAGATGTTTTTCAAGTTAAGGTTTCATATTATAATGAAAATATAGTTTAAGAAATGCTGAAAGGGTTTCGACGACAGGAAAGGTTGTGTCCTTAACTGAATTAAAACCTGCTTCGGTGATCACATGGTATAAAGCACTACGCTCGCAGTAAACTAGATTGCCGATGACTGGGAGATTGAGTTTCAAATCTCTGTCGAATGTATTGAGGGTGGTTTTTCCAACATGGTTTTCCACTATCCCTCCACGCAAGTTCTGGTACACTTCCGCTAAATCTAACCTTTATAACCCCTAAAACCATTGGAGTCATCAGCACGTAAGCGTATAATAAGAACGGGTAGTAAGACACGGTGATTAAAAAATTAATTAAATCATCGGTGTTAAGCTCGATAACTTAACAAATATGCTGTAACAGTTACAAAATATTAAAATGTCAGGGATAGCTATTAATTATTTAAAATCTTATTAGTTGGTCCTTAACCTTAAAATAAATTTAGTGTCTTCGAAAACAAAGTGATTAGGAAGACATTTGGTACAAAATGCATATGAGATAGTGTAAAGGGGGATGTTACATAATGATGAGTTAAATGCCTTGTACTTATCAACAATCATTATTTGGCTAGTTAAATCTCGTACAGTACGGTGGGAAGGACATGCAGCGCTAATGGAAGAAGCTAGAACCTTATTGATATGGATAGGTGGCGTACTTTTTTATGTGCTGCAATGTACTTTCGAGTTACTAATACTTATAATTAATTTAATTAGGTTTATTTTTTCCCTTTTTGCACTTTTTCTTTACTATTCGCCACGGTATTCCGTTCGCATTTAATTCATTACTAGGCTAAGTATGAACAGGGTTTAATCTATTGGATTTTTTTTAGCATTACGTCCTACAACCCGTTTGGGCTATATGCTTATGTATTAATTACACTAATTTTCAGATATTAGGAAGGTTTAATCGTGAGGAAGTGAATCTGCATTTGTTTGGAAAGAAAGTAGAAAACCATTTAAGGAAAAAGCCACCGTCAGTGCACCCGACTGGGATCGAAATCCGATCTCCTCCATCTTCGGCAGTCTAGTCTAGCACGATATTAGCGCGTTAGACCCACGCATTCACCGAAGCGGGTTTATAGGAATTGTATACACATTTTCTTGGGAGTGTGATTGAAAAACATCTAATAAAAATCAACCTCTACGCACCCAAACGAGAATCAAAGCCCAACCTTCCCGGCACCATCGAACCAGACTATACGAGATTGTCGTTAAGGCTGTGTGCCCACAGATGTGCGTTACTACTTAATAGTAATATACTAATCAAATTATATCAAACTCAAGGTAAAGTTTTAATAGTTTCAAAAAAGAAACAGGTTATATGCTTAAAGCTTTTCAATCAAATACATTTTTGGATGAAATTTTATGGTTTTCCTACTTTTCCAAAATATTATTTTTACATTTGAAACGTTTAGGAGCTTGCTATGCAAACACAAAAAATTAATTTAAAAAATGCTATATGAATTATTGATTTTTTAAACCATAAATATTACTAATTAATGTGAATGATTCTTATTTTACCCTCATTTTATAAAAACAACTTTTGAAAATCAACATTTTATATGTCCACAACTCTATTAAAAGAAGAAGTAAAACACAATTACTTGATGAACGAATACTGTTATATTTACTACTGCTCCAATCGTTTCAATTGATCTTTACTATCAATTTTTTATTAATGAATTTGCAAATATAAAATCAAGTTTTATAAGAGGACTAAGTATAGTAAAAATATATAATAGTAAACGCAATTGTCTAGACATTTTAATCTAGAAGAATCACAGTATTGATCCTAAATAACTTCCATTTTTTCTGTCTCGCTATATATTTGCGCTATTTTCTTGGTCTTTAGTCAGCTTTAACCCCTGATCCGTCTCTTCTTCCACCCCTAACATACTGCAACCCCTCATACATCTTGTTTGATCCTAGCCTACACGATGTAGCCCGTAGGATAAACATCCAACACATACATTACCAGCAAGAGACATGACCGGGGACCTTAGGTTCTGTATACACAAGCAGAGAATCCAATAACTATTGTGGATCATGTCGGTGTATAGCCTGCGGTGAAACTATCCCATTTAAACAAACAGTTTTATGATACGTTAATAAAAGGGAATTTGTTATAAAATTATATCAAGGTTATTCATGTAACTTTTCAATTATACTGTTACGAAAATATAACGTTAGCTAATTACCATATATAATTAATTTTTAATTAATCTTACACATCTTTTAGGTCCAAAGAGTATTATCTTTAAGAAGATGAAAAAATAAAATTCAAATAGAAAAAAGAAAGTTGGTCTCTAATGGGATGTATAGGCCTTCTAGTTTTTTTTGTCATTAAGGTATTACTAACCGTTCGGGTTATACACGAATAGTCACACGAATGTGCTAGGAATAGTGAAGGTTAAATTTAGAGGAAGTGTACTCACATTTGCGTGAAGAGAGTGGAAAAACTATTGGAACCCCGTTATTTCAAAAGTGAAACTTCAATTTGTCATATTTGTATAAATACAAATTTTACAATTATATTTACATTATTTATTCGTTTAGTTAATAATTATTTAGATAATACACAGTTATCCATAAGTAAGTTTGAGTTCTTTGATTAAATTTTTAATTAATAAATCATATAAAATATTTTACTAAAATGGCCGATGTTGGGTTTTGAAAGTGGACATCTTTTAAAAACCAGGGTTTCCAATAGGATTCTCGTAGGAAAAAGGATTTAGAAAATCCAAACTTTTTTGTTTGAGATCTACAATAAATAACTCTATATCCGCTTTTGTTATCGGCTCATCTTAAGGAGTTATTTTTGTAGTTGACTTGACTGCCGATGATGGGAAGATTGGAGTTTGAAACTAGGTTAGGTTCGCTGAGGGCTATTTCTCCTGAATGGTTTTCCACTCTCCCTTAACGTAAGTGTGGATACACTTGCTCTTAATTTTACCTTATCCAGCCTTAATACATTAGCAAAATTAGTACATGTTCATGTAACGCGAAGTAAATAAACAAAACAACCTTTACTTTATTATTAGTTTTGTATTTATCACACCAGTGAGTACACGGTTAAAATGTCAAATTTATTTAGTCTCATTTGTCGGTAACGGAGAGGTTGGTGTTTGAATCTTGTCTGGGCGTACTGAAAGAGTTTAATTTACTTAATATCCACCTCGGTGGCTTAGTTAGCTAAAGCGATAGTTTGTCGAGATAGACTGCCGAGGACGGGAATATCGAGGTTCGCTCGGGTGAGCTGGGGTTGTTTTCCCTAAATGGTTTTACACTCTCTCTCTCCACGTAAATGCAGGTTCACTTCCTCTGTATTCAACATTCTCAATTCCCAACCCGTTATCTTTAATTATTACTTAGGGGTGTAACCCGGACGGGTAGTAAGACATGGTGATAAAATAAAATTTATTTAATGATTTCCTAATCCACCTCCAACTGGTGGTTAATTTCTTCCCACCTTAACACTCTACCCTTTTCTTTACTAATACGACAATTTTGACATACCATCGTGGTAACGGGCCCATACCACTATGCCACATGGCCGACCGATAAATAATCTGCATTAGAGTTTGGCACTTGGGAAATCCTATTTCTTATTTTCGTGGATAAGAAACGTTCCACTTTAAAATGAAACAAAGAAAAGGAAGCTTTGACATACATAAGTGACCTATATACATTATTATTAATTTTAATACAGATCCGGGTGACCTGGTGGTCTAGGGGGTAAGGTGTCAAGACTTCTGTGCTGAGGGTCCGGGGTTCAATCCTCGGTCCCGGCACAAATTTATCCGATTGCCCAAAGCCTTCCTTTACCTCTGACAATACGTGTATTAATCACAACTTGTGAATGTGAGGAGTGCCAGGCCTCCGCCGTGGTTCGGATTCCACGATAAACTGTAGGTCCTCCATTTCATCTCACAATCACCTTACCATTACACATTAGAGTAAGTGCGTATAGCCCGAACGGGTAGTAAGACGCGGTGGTAATAATAATAATAATAATAATAATAATAATATAAATCGGGCTGGTACAATCGAAGCCACTTAACTACTATAATACACTAACACTTTGCACGAAACGATAATTGTTCCGCATTTGATAGTTTTTACCTCGTACGGCTCGTGGTCAGTACCGTAACTTACAACAACCTTGACTTCACTGACCTACCTTCAACATACATCCCCTCCTTTGACATTTCTTGTCATAGACGTCAGCAGCCGAAAAGTGCTATCTACCGGAACACATTAATATTCAGAAGTTTCATAACCATAGGTGTGACGTGGATGATACAACTCGTGGTGGATCCATCCCACCTCAACTCGTGGTGGGTCCATCCCACCTCAACTCGTGGTGGGTCCATCCCACCTCAACTCGTGGTGGGTCCATCCCACCTCAACTCGTGGTGGGTCCATCCCACCTCAACTCGTGGTGGGTCCATCCC
>CABFWO010000772.1:226454-240067 GCA_902155825.1 Timema genevievae
AATTATAAAGAAAACTATAACACCCCGGGTATAGTATTGTGTTGCATGCTGTCTACCTGATAGGGGAAAGAGTAGTTTTTTATTTTTTATTTATTTAGCACCGCGTCTTACTACCCGTTCGGGTTATACGCTTAAGTACTAATTACGCTAATGGATTAGGAATTGGGAAGGTCGAATTAAGAGGAAGTGAACCCGCATTTGCGTGGAGGGAGACCCCCAGTTCACCCGACCGAGATTCGAACCTCGATCTCCCCGTCCTCGGCAGTCGGGCTCAACAAGACTAGCGCGTTAGCCAACTACGCCACCGAGGCGGGTGAAAAGAGTAGTGAATGTGGTATTTATAGAAGATGGATTTGACGAGCTACGAAGATTTAAAATAAGAAAAAAAAAAAGCTCTACTAAATTTCTCAATCAAATTGGTGAAAACAAATCAGGAACTGAAAATTTTTTTCTATCGTAGAAAGATTATAATATTAATTATAAATTTAATATGAATCACGCAATTTTTTTCTAAGCTCGCCGTTTTATATTAAACGTCCGGTATACACGAATATTCCCACCGACTGTGTAGGTGTGATTAAAGGTAAAATTTTAGAAGAAATGTAACAGCATTTGTGTGAAGGCAGATTGAAAAACTATTTTGGAAAATAAAAATAAGTCGTTACAACAATAATATGGTATAAAACTTGACCTACAGCTTGACATGTAAGCCAGACCACGGATGTAGGACAGATATTTATTATGAAAACAAACTATTTGATAATGGTAAATACATTACAAATTTCTCAGGAATTTCTATTATTCTTTCAATTTGGTAAGGAATTATATTTTAAGCACCACCTCTTATTACCCGTCGAGTCTATACGCCAATTTATGAATTACGTTAATATATTAGGTATGAGTAAGGTTGAATTTAAAGTAAGTGTAACCACATTTGCGTGTAGGTAAAGTGGAAAACCATCCAATGAAAAAACCTTAAGTATACCCAATTGGATTCAAGCCTCGATCTCCCCGTTATTGTCAGCCTAGTCTATTGCGTGATTGGCACCATGGACCACGTGTAAAAATGTATTCTAAGCTTTTAGGATACATATAGTTTAACACCACATCATACTACCCGTTCGGGTTAAACACATATGTAATAATTCTGTTTTTAGTTTTAGGTATTAGGGAGGCTATATTTAGAGTAATTATACCCATGTTTGCGTGGAGGAAGAGTGGAAAACTCAGCTGAGATTTAAACCTCGATCTCTCCGGCACCGGCAGTCTAGTATATTGCGTTGTGAACGTGAGGAATGCCAGGAATTCCACCGTGGTTCGGATTCCACGTTAAACTGTAGGTCCTCCATTTCATCCCACAATCACCCTAGCATCACACATTAACGTGATTACGTATAAACCGAACGGGTAGTAAGACGTGGTGCTAATAATAATAATAATAATAATAATAATAATAATAATAATAGTCTACTGCGAGAGTGGCACGTTAGACCACACGGCCAATATAGCGGGTAGATAGCAGATTAAACTACAAATAAATCCTTTTTGATCTCCGGATATCATTTATCCATACCTTTTTATTTTACAAAGTGATTTTGATGTAATGATATGCTTCGAAATGACAAATTTGAAAGTTTAAAATCAAAGAACCAACTTCAGACGAGCACATTATAAGTATAATACGAAAAGATAGAGCAATTGGAAGATACATTCTTAACTTTTTATTTGAAGTAACTCTAAGAGTTTTTATAAGTAAAAAAAAGTGCACTTTGTATGTACATGTTTAATATTTTAGAACTCTTTTGTAGATAGATATAATACAAAATGATACATAAATGATTGCCTTATAGAGAAATCAATTTCGAAATGGAAAAATAGTGTGTAGATTGTTTTTTAAGAGTATAGTTGTGTGTTTAACACAAAACCAACAATAAAATTAAAGTTTACACAAAATATAATAATAATAAATATAATAATAATAATAATAATAATAAATATAATAATAATAATAATAATAATAAATATAATAATTATATTTAATATAATTATAAATTATATAGTATAGATTGCTCTTTAGACTCATAATAATTGGCCCCTTACATTACATAACGGGAAGAAATTTACGGTATTACAAAATAAAGTACGTCTTGTAAAAAAAAAATATATTTTTTTTTCAAAAAGGGATAAAGATAATATTGAGTTGAGGAGGTTATATAATAATTAGTCACATAACCCATACTCATTACCAGACTTTGTTAGTTTAATCAAATATCACAGATCATGGTGGACAGGACATGTGGCGTGAATGGTAGACTCTTGGTTCAGGGTATTGACTAGAAAACCCAGTGGGTGACCTGGCGGTCTAGGGGGTAAAGGGTCTGACCTCTGTGCCAGGGGCCCGGGGCTCAATCCTCGGTCCCGGCACAGATTTATCTGATTGCCCAAACCCTTCCTTCACCTCTGACAAGACTTGTAATAATCACAACTTGTGAATGTGTGGAGTGCCAGGCCTCCACCGTGGTTCGGATCCCACGTTAAACTGTAGGTCCTCATTTCATCTCACAACCACCCTACCATTAAACATTAACGTAAGTGCGTACAAACCGAACGGGTAGTAAGACGTGGTGCTAATAATAGTAATAGTAATAAAAAGACCAGTGGGAAGACCTTAGACGCAGATGAGAGGATAACATTAGAATGGATCTGAAAGAGATGGGGTGTAATGAGGTGGACTGGATAGAACTAGCTCAATAAATGGATAAGTTGTAAGAGGGGGAATGGATGGAACTAGTTAAGATAGGGATAGGCGGCCTACTTTTATAATTGTAGAAATTAACTCTTGAGATTGCTAATACATTATATTAGGTAAGTAAGGTCACAATGGGGTTATTTTTAGTTTAACTTTCACTTCCGTGTCTTAGTTTGTTCAAGCTTTACGAACTACCCAATACTAAACGACCCTACAGTCACGGTTTTCCTTAAAAGTCCATAAAACAAAAACCTATATGTGATAAATGTATAAATATTTCTGGAATGTAAAATTGTTTAATATCTCACTTCTCCTTACATTATTTTCCCCACTATAAACATATCTTTCAACAATGGTGAAGTATTCATTCTAAGAATTGATTTTTCAGCTATAGTAAAAATATATAAAATATTTTTAAAAATATTGTTAGATTTAATTTAATCCACTTCGGTAATAAAATGGGATCCAAGTCATCACTCTTGCTAATATATTAGACTGCTGATGATGATAATATCGGGGTTGGAATCCCGCTTGAATGGTTTTCCCTAAAATTGTTTTCCGCTCTTCCTATATACTAATGAGGTTATATCTCCACATATTTCAACCTTACTCATCCCTAACATAATAGAATGATTTATAAATACATTTAACACTGACAAGTTAAGAAACAATATGAAAATAAATAAAAGTAATTCTCTCTACGGTTTACTGGAGTGTGTGCATGTTTCTATTATTTTTAAAACCACATATAACTAACTTTTAATTCAGGCTGTACGCATATGTAATAATTACTCAAAGGGGTAGGAATGTGGTTGAATTTTGTTAAAAATACAACCGTAATTTTTGAGTAGAGAGTGTGTGGAAAACCACTTTGGGAAAATCACCTAAAGTTTATTGAGATATGTATGCTCTTTGACAATACAGCCACTGTAGTGGGCGGGTATTTATTAAGTGAAGTCACACACAGTTTAATAACACGTTCATTGAGCGGAGTAACTTATTTTAAATAAATGCTCCCCCTTCAAGTGCAATTTTTATCTTAGTTCCAAACAAGGAAACATCTCAATTCCATTCTGAATGCATATTTCGTTACAATCTTAAAGTTTTTCTGTTGTTTTGTTTCGTCAATGGGACTTACCCCACCTATATCTATCGAAAGTAAGAAAGCCGAACATATGTTTGATATATTTATGGCATGTAGGTATGTGGAAAAAAGGATTCCTGTAGGCAGATTCACAAAAGGAAGGCAATAGTTCAACCAGCCGTGTTGCTCTCTTTTAAAGGCATAAATCAAATCAAACAACAAACTGAAAGTTTTTTTTTGATAGGATTTGTTTCTATATCCCTTTTATTTTATTCCCCGCCTTATATATAGATCCTTGCTTTCTGGTTTTTTGCGCCCGCCCCCCGCCACCCCAAGAGTTCTCGATATCCCATTTTCCTGTGCCCCCTCCCCCCATAATTAAAGCCCATGGGACTATGATTAATACAAAGTCAAGTACGCTTTGATGTGTAAATGAATATTTTTTGTTATACTTTGGTTGTTTTTATATAATACAAATATTTGGAAAAACTTTTATTTATATATTTATGCTTCCATATCCAACAAAAAATGTATTTATTTTTACTACCATGTCTCGCTACCTATTCGGGTTAGCAGCATACGTACTAATTAAGCTAATGTGTTAGGGACGAGGAAGATTAAATTTAAAGTAAGTGTACCCATATTTGGGTGGAGAGAGAGTGGAAAACTATTTAGGGAAAACCTTTGTCAATACACCAGACCGGGTTTAGAACCCTGACCTCCTTAAAACCGGTAAACCATACTAGACTAGGTTGAAGCCACCCAACGTGGGTAAGCCGTTAATAGCTTTTGAATTTTGTTTATTTAAAGGCAAGTGTTAGTACTCGTTTTTTGTTGTACAAGTATATATTAACTATTCTAAGGGGTAAGGATGAGGAAGTTAGAATTTCGAGGTAATACACCATCATTTGAGAGAAGGTAAAGTGGGAGAAGCCATTTAGAAAACAACATCCTTATTATGCACAGATGGTATTTGAACCCGGATCTCCAAGTCATTACTAAATCGAATTAGATGTGCTTGACATTTAGACAAAGTTAAAACTATTATTTTTCAAATTTAGCATCCCAACTTAATGCCTCTTCAAGTTATACACAAATGTTATAATTACGTTTATGTGTAAAAATGAATAAGGTTAAATTTACATGAAGTGTAGCCACATTTGCGTGGGAGGGGGAGTGTGGAAAATCATTTATGGAAAACCACTTTCAGTACATTCGACTAAGATTCGAAACCCGATTTCACCATCAATGACAGTCTAGTCTATTGCAAGAGTGACGCCTTAAACCATGTTGCCACGAAAGTGGGTAGCTAGCTACCAAATTATATATATTTATTTATTTAAGCCATCCAACATTTTAATATTAAATATACAACCTTATAGAATGAAAATACATTTTATGAAGGAAGTTATATGGGAAATGAAATAAAGTAATGATTTTATCTGGGATGGTTACATGAAAGAAAGGTGAATAGATGACATATATATATATATATATATATATTTATATATCATTGTAACATATGGAACCATCACCGTTTCTGGAAGAACTTTCCTTTTCCATGATAAGAAAAAAGTTCAAAGCGAGGCACGAACAAAACATTTCTTACAAGCAAATATTTCATTTATGTGGTGGATGGCCCCTTGATATTTGTTACGATGTCACATTTTGCTGGTAAAAGAAATAAAAAAATAGGACACTTCTTATTTCCTATAACAAATGTCACCTCATCCGTATCACACGAACAAAAACATTAGAAATATTTCATATCCATGTTATATATATTATTCATCACCGCGTATTGCTACCTGTTCAGGTATTACGTATATTATATAATAATCATACTAGTGAGTTAATGATGAGTAGGGTTGAATTTAGAGGAGGTTTACCCATATTTGCAGCGAGAGAGACAGAGAGAGAGAGAAAGAGAGTGGAAAACAATGTGGAAAAAAACATTTAGTACACCTGACTCAGATTTGAACCCCGATCTCTGTCATCAGCATTCCAGTCCATTATGAGAGGGACACCTTGGACATAAAAATGTTGAAAACCCCTGGTCTAAGTTCCAAAGTTTCTGTCTCCTGTTGGCTAGCGGGCCTCAATACTGTACCGACACTATTCAGATTGAATGGATATTAAAATATTCGTATTGGCTCATTCTTACACAACTATACTCACACCAGGGATTAGGATTTGTCGTGAAGTATGTTCTGTGTTGTTTCATAACAGGAGGTAGTACGATTTGTATTGTCCACTAGAGTAGTCATTGTCGGTTAAAAGTACATTTTGTATTAAAACGTAATATCTTTCTTCGCGTAAAAAAAGCAAAAATCGTTTGTAAAATAACTTAAATTACGTGAATAAAATAATTGTGTATTTTATTAGTTGATCCTTGGTCCCAGTACAGATTTATCTGACTGACCCAAACCTTTCCTTCACCTCTGACAAGACGTGTATTTATCACAAACTTGTGAATGTGTGGAATGCCAGGCCTCCACCGTGGTTCGGATCCCACGTTAAACTGTAGGTCCTCCATTTCATCTTGCAATAACCCTACCATTACACATTAGCGTAAGTGCGTATAACCCGAACGGTTAGTAAGAGGCGGTGCTAATAGTAATAATAATAATAAAGCCAGTAGCTTTGACTACTAGATTACAGAGACCGGTCTATAGCTAATACACTAGTGCCACTAATTTTAGTGGATTGGAGGTTTCAAAATTCAATTCCCACCTGTTGCTTTAAATGCACCCGTGGAGTGTGTATTAGTCAAGCAACAGCTAATAACAACCTCAGAATTTACATTTCCCTTTCATATTCCATGAGTCTATATGCGCGACTGTATTTCATTCCAGTGAAATGCTCCGAGTATGTATGTGTGTGTGTGTGTGTGTGTCCATATGTAGATGGACACACATACACTCCCGTGTTTCATCTGTAATTGAATTATACCATGACCCGCATACGTAATTACCCCCACCACTCCGAAAACATACGTTTTGAGCGGTAAGGGAGAGGTATGCATCACCTCAAAGTGGTCACCCACAGGAATAAAAAGCACTGACTGGAACAAGGCAATAGAGAATAGAAACACAAAAAAAAGTTGGTTTTTTCAAATTTTTATTCAAACGTCTATAGCCGATTCGCCATTCAAAAAGACCTTTTTTTGAATTTGTATTGAAATTTACACTACTAGACAAAATTATCAGCTGTAAGCTTTAGTTCAATTTGTATAAAAAGGGCCTTTTAAATAAATAGTACTACACAATCTTATAATCTTTATCATAGAGTGTATTAAAATTTGGTAAAACAAATAAAAAATAAATTATTAAATCATTTACATTCATAAAATTAAAATCTATTCTTATTTATAATTAAAAACTATACCCATATAAACGTGCCCATATCACGCACTCATTTTTAACTCAATATTAAATATGATTTTTAAAATATATCAAATTTTCTAAAATTTTGTCATAATAAAGCCACCCTTAAATTAATTATCTTAGAAATATCAACATACACTGTTTATTATCACGTGAGATACTCTCATAATATCAATGTTTATTAAAACCGTTAAAACTAAAATCAATATCAATATTTATTTAACAGTTTAGGTTCTTTTAAGGATTGTTTCTGCAACAGTGTGTATTTTTTTTAAAGATTTTACCTATTTTTAGTAAATGTATCTATTTTAAAATTAAAGAGCAATAAGTCTTTGCGGTGCACCATGGCATTTATTTATATTTAAATATAAATTCTCAAATTTATTCGTTAATTCTATTTTTACCTCATTAGATGTATTTTGGAAGGCGTTTTAAACAGTTTGAGCCTTGTAAATATTTGGAGAAAGCACTTAAATGTTGTATATTTGATAATGTCACGTCTCAATTTTTTGTAACCCTAAATGAAGTGTTTCCCCATTCAAAGACACACACAAACAAGAACATACGAGCAAATACAAAAGGGTCCAATTTAAAAGGGGTATATGTCCAACTCTTACAGCAGAAAGTTAATTTTAAATAACATCAGATATAATTTTTTTAAATAAGTCATTATTTTTAAAGCAAAAGGCGTATTTATACCTTTAGAAAAAATTTTTAAATTTTTATTTTTTATTTTCTTTATATTATTACTTAATACGCCCAGGAAATTAAAATTTAAGGTTATGGAGGATAACGGGAGTTAAGACTTATTTTTAAAGCAGTTCTTTTTATTAAAAAACAACGTTTTTGACCGAAATAAATAAAATACAGCTTAAATAGATAGCCTACATTAATTAGCCTACATTAATTTTCTATTTTTCATTAGTATTAGGGCATCTGAACAAAAACTTGACCCACTTCAATGGCCACATATTCTAAGGTGTCACTCTTGCAAGATACCTCTGATGACGGGGAGACCAGGGTTAAAATCCTCATTGAGTCTACTGAGGATACTTCATCCTTAATGGTTTTCCACTCTCCTTCCACGTACATGCAGGTACACTTCTTCTAAATTCTACCTTATCCATCCTTAACACAGCGTAATTAATATCTATGCGGACAACCTTAACAGGTAGTAAGAAATGCTGCTAAAAAATACCAGAAGAAACTTTTTAAATTAATTAAAAAAAAGTAATTTAAATTTTACCATGTTTATGACAGATATTCAAAGACTGTAATATTAATAAGTGTAGAAAACCAAAGTGAACCTATATATTAAATCAATATTAGATTTATTTTGACAAAAAAATTATTTTTCCTATAAAAACGGTAAAAATAAGGACCTTAAGACGTTTTCCCGTCTATACCCCCTTAACTATGCTAGTGAGTTAGTATAAGAAAGGTAAAATTTAGAGTTATTGAAGCCATATCTTCTTGGGGAGAGGATTATAAATCAAAATTTAAGAAAACACTCTTCGTACAACTAGCCAGGACCCACTTCGGTGGCCACATGATCTAACGCGCTACTCTCACAGTAAAATAGACAGCAGATGATGGAAAGATCGAGGTTCGAATCTCGGTTGGGTGTACCAAGGGTTGTTTTCCCAAAATGATTTCCACTATCCCTCAACGAAAATGTGGAGTACTCCTCCAAATATACTCTTCCTAATTCCTAAAACCATTAACGTAATTAATACATAAGCGTTTAATCAGAACGGGTAGTAAGACACGGTTATGAAAAAAATCAGTCCAGGATTCGAACCTTGACCTTACTTTCACAGGGGAAAAAAAAAACAGACAAGATTTTCCTGACATTTCTGTCCACGTTCCCAGCCTATGTGGTTTATTTTCCTGTAAACGTTCCCTACTCTGGAGTTGATCGGTTCTTCAACTCAGGTCCCATGCACATGTTATATCCAAACATGTTGTTTCCCACCCGAGTCCCGAGGGAGGTTTATTCTTGCGGCCGACCGGGGCGGTAAAGTGTGGCACAATGCCGCAGGTTCACGGCCAACAACTCGCTCATCAAATAATCATAGACGTATACGACACCGTCGTCGTCACAAGTGCGCATGCTCGTCGGGTCACAATTTTACGATCCATAGCACAATTAAATATCTGGTGAAACAACTGACATAATAACCGCTTGAGGGTTTGGATGGTTCGAGGCTTCTGGGTGTTGGAACGGCCTGCTGATGGCCGGGTGGTCAGGTTTAAGGTACCGGTTGGGTCTATTGAGGGCGGTTTTCCTACTCTCTTTCCATGCGAGTGTGGCAAGATTACCTATAAAATGCATCCTTCCTCATCCCTACTCCAACAGGTAAGAATCAATGATAAAAAAAACACCCGCATTGGTGGGCAAGAGATTTAAATGTCAGGCTCACATAATCTGATTTTCTGACAACGGGAATATTGGGTTTTGAATCCTGACTGGGTTATACTGATTATTTTTCTTGAACCTAAAGTGTTTCCCCACTCTCTTTCCACGAAAATGCGGGTCACACTACCAATATTTTTTTAGCACCGCTTCTTACTACCCGTTCAGGTTACACGCTTATGTACTAAATACGCTAATAGTTTTTAGGGATTAGAAAGGTTAAATTGATAAGAAGTGTACCTGTTTTTGCGTGGAGGGAGAGTGAAAAACCACGTTAATTACACCCTAACGAGATTAGAACATCAATCTCCCCGTCTAGTCTACTGCTAGAGTATCACTTTAGACCGTGCGGCCACCGAAGTTGGTCACATTACCTCTTAATGTTACCTTCGTCATCTCCACGCCTATTTTTAGTTACAAAATGTATAGTGCTAACGTGTAGATGGATGCAGTGGAAAAAAAAATTGTTGTTTGCTACCCGTTCAGCTATCTTTTTGGATTAAACGAATTTGTATTAATCACGCTAATTAGTTAAAGATGAGGATGGTTAAATATTTTGGGAAGTACACCTTTGATTCCGCGTAAAGTGAGTTGAAAATAATTTAGGAAAAATTATATAAAATTCACCCGAACCAGATTCGAACCTCACTCCCTCAATCTCTAAATCACCATTAGTCTAGTCCGCTTCTAGAATTTTGCTTATGACCATTCGACCACCAAGACGGTGTAGACAAACGTAATACAATAGGTTTGTTAGAATGACAGTCGTAAATATCGACCTCTGTGGTCTTGGGGGGGAAAATGCTAGCCTCAGAATCTAAGGTTCATAAGTTCAAACCCAGCCGGAGTCAACGGGTTTTTCTTGAGCGGTAAAAATCCGTAGCACAACTTCCTCTAGAGGGGAAGTAAATCAGTCGGTACCAAGTCAATTGTGGCGTGTAAAATAACCCTGGAAGGTAAGTGAACATAGCTTCCGGACGAAATTGGTAGGTTCTTTCACTATCGTTCATAGAAACGCTCGTGTGTTTAAATAATCAGTGGGTTCAGAAAGTGCATAGTAAATACCGTACCTTAAATAAAACAATTATTATATTTACGTCGCAAAGAACAATATTTCGATATAGGGAAGGAAATCCGAAGTGAAATGGTTTAGGTATGTGAAATATAGGCCTATAATGTCAGACGATTTTTGTGCCTCTAGAAATTTTATATATATATTATATATATACAATTATATATATGTACTTTTTAAATAAATATATCCAACTTTTTAGAGGCACAAAATAATTAAATAAATATAGTTAAATAATTTTTTAAAGGCACAAAAAAACTAACTTCTGACATTTACCTTTGAGCAAGCAGCAGTTCTAATAACGGTGATTGCCAAGAAGTCAGAAAGCCAACTATTCAACAAGAGCATTACAGAAACACCGGTATCGGTGGTCGTGTAGACTGGACTTCAGACTCAGTATAATCTATTTTAAGATTTTAAAGAACATTTTAACAAAACTCTTGGGCCTATTCTACACTAGCGGTTAAAACGCTAGCAACCGCACCTTTGAATGAAACCCTTATCAAGTTGGAAAATAAGCTTTCATCTAGACCATCCTTTTGACCTCTAACTCTGGAGGCGTTAAAATCACCTAGCGGTACAAACGCGAATCAAACTACACTAGGCGTTAACAGGAAGCTGTGCCTCAATGTCACAACAAGCCTTTCGGCAGGAATAATAAATACTCTTACTCAAGATGGTATCACGTTTTCCAATATTTTCATTCACTAAACCAAGTAATTCATCAAATAAAACCACGGATATTCTATAGAAAAAAAAACCTTTATGGGTACATTCTGTGATTCATAAACATAATACGATACTGTCCTGTTGATAGACGGTTCGATAATGTGGGGTGATTCCAACGTCTCTTTTGACGAGTTTTTTTTTTCAACCAACAAAATATGTCCCGCAATACAGCCGGCCTGTACAATGTCCATTTTTAAATCATTCTGCACAAGTGGAAGCAACAACCTCGGCATTTAAACCGCTAGTGTAGAATCAGTAGCGTTTTATGGTAGATGTTTAACGGTTGTGTTTTGACATTCAGGTGTAGATTCAAGAGTTTGGGGGGGCGTAAGTTAGCGGCAAAACCGCCGCGTTCTAACCGCTAGTGTAGAATCGGCCTTATAAGTAAGAATCTTTATTTAAAATAATAAATTACTTGAAAATAGAGAAAATTTGAAATTTATTGAGTTACAAATGTATGAGAGGGACTAAAATTAGATTTACAAAAAAAAAACTTCATTGATTGAGACCGCGAGCAAGCTATACCGACCGATCGTCCATCGCATGTTAGCGAGGATTATGACAACATTTGTGGATACAGGGTGTTATAACGAACCCTCCGGCCGTTAAGCTCAGTTTTCTAGACCAGAGCCACTAGTAGCTCCTCATCTGTCCTCAAGAGGATGAGTCAGACCCCATTACAGACCCACTGCTGTACAGCTAAATCTGGAAGCGCCGGGGATCGAACACGAAACTCTTGACAGCTAAACCACAGATGTGGTCAGATTCACAAAAAAGGTGAGAACTATTTTCAAAATCAATACATAACAAAGAAAATTGAATTATAATCAGAATTTTTTAGAACTTTTTTTTAACGAGTTACAATATAAGCACAGTTAAAATAACTCGAAAAATTTGCTTTGTACTTTTAATGTTTTTAATTTATTTCATGTTATTTTATCTTTATCCATATTCTAATTCTAAAAAATGTTTTATTCATTTTTTATTCTATTTCTTTGTTTTGTATTCATTTTCAAACGTTTCATATATTTTTATAAATCTAGTTTCCATCTTTATAATACATTTGTAAACCAATACATTTCATTTTCATCTTTTTTCGAGACATATTATAATATAGTACATTTCAACGGGTAATGGCAAGGTTCGGGTTTGATTCTAGGCCTGGTGTACTGGAGATTTTTTTTCAATTTATTTTACTCTCCTTCCTTTCTCTATATTCTACCATACTCATCCTGACCTTGCTAGAAAAGAATATGTGTACAATCATAGCTTGTAGTAAGCCCTGCTACACACACTAAAAAAAATCTCATCACTCTACTTTGTATGCAGCCCTTAAGTTGGAATGGAAGGGGACTTGAGAAAAGTCCAGTATTTTTGCCGTTTTTAACTTTTTTTTTGTTGCTAAATTAAATAAAATATTTCTCCAGTATAAACCTAGAGTTTAATTTTCTTCACATGTTGATATCAACAGTTCCTAAATATCTGTCATGAACATGTTGACATTATCGAAAAAAAACTTTTTAAATTAAGAGTAAAAGTTGTGGTCATTAAAATCCAAAACATCCTCGACATATATTCAAGAAATTTTTTAGACAACATATGGAGAAAAAAAAATGCTATGTTTGTACTGGTGCAATAATTTATTTATTTTGGAAAAAAATTTTTTTTCCATAAAAACCACTTTTTCCTGCATCCCCTTTCATCCCAACTTAATGAGAATATCTTTGAATATAATGACTACAAACAATTAATGCATGTTTGTTTGCATCATTAAATGTTGAAAACAAAAGTGTAGTAACTATCGCTACGAAACATTGTGGACGTGAGGTAAATATTTTACACTTATTACGTATGTTAACATGTGTGTTGGCATTAACCGTGTAGTACCTGGGCTTAAACATACTTGCGCCTTCATAACTAACTAAACAGTTTGTGTGTGAACCGAGATTAACTTGACTCTAGCTACCCCCTATCCAAAAACGGTAGTTTTCTGGACCTACAACCCGATAAAGCAGGTATCTCAGTACGACAAAATGATTGGATAGATTATTTAACACATTTCCTGTCGGGAACCAGGTGGGTTATTGAAACAGGGAGAGCAAAGATTGACAAAAGCCTTGTCGTTTATCGTGTAACAATTCAGAGCAAACATGTTGGCCAATATATATGGGGGGGGG
>CABFWO010000773.1:7558-36952 GCA_902155825.1 Timema genevievae
GACCACCGAGACATGTTTTAATCTAAATTAGATTTGATTAGGTCATCCATAAAATGGAAACGAATACTCTTGTAAGTATAAAAAAAAAGTTTCATTATAACGAGCGCTTCACCTCCAACAAATATTAATTGGAAATTGGAAACACATTTAAACTAACTTATTGGGCTGAAATGTTCAACTTCCCTCACTTTGAAGTTGAACTGCTCTATATAATTTATATTATCACATTCAATATAAAGAGCAACTATTTTTGTTTTTATAAACATACCACTGCGTTTTCTTAAATTAATATTTAAGCTCCTGATTCATTTTTAATAATACTCTTATTATTAATTAATACTATATTTTTAAACTATAATTCTTTCAGTACCACCTCTTACTACCCGTCCGGGCCGTACGAATGTGTAAACTACCAATTAAGCTAATATACTAGTGATGAGGAAGTTTGAATCTATAAGAAATATACCCTCATTTTCGTGGTGGTAGAGTGGAAAACCATTTAGAAAATATTACCCTCCATATATCCAACTGAGATTCAAACCCCGATCTTTTTCGAGAGTAATGTCTTAGACTAGTGGTGTTCAATATTAATTACATGTAACCTCTGGGGTACGCAAATATATCTAAAGGGGTACGTGTGGTATAAAAAATACTTATAGTATACATACATTAAATTTCTCATTTAAATTTTACTATTCAATAATTTTTTGATGAAGATTATAAAATATACATAACTTGCCTTATATACTAATATCTTTGGGTGTATAAAATTGAGGATAAACTATATCTGGTTGTATGCGAACAATTTTTTAAAAAATATTAGACTATTCAGCCATTTTTCCTTTCTCGTGCTTATAGGAGGTAGATATTAATGCGATCTTTAGAAATAATTGAATTTTAAATTCCAATGGCTATCGAAATTTTACAATCCTCCAAGCCCAAAAGCTTTATTTTCATTATATAGTCTGTGTGTGATTTTGTTCATCCACATAGAGCCGAAACCATTTTACCGATGGGGCTGAAATGTGAAGTATAGAATATTAAAAAAAAAGTAATTGATCTGACCCTAAAATTAAGGTTAGAATATTTATGGTTTTTTTTTAAATTTCCTAAAATTTGATTTAAAATTTTCTGACTAAAATACGTAAAATACACGGTTAAACATCACCAAAAAAAAATCGTATTTGAATCCTGGAAATTTATATAGAAGATACATTATATGAGGGCTATTTCCAATTTTGATTTTTTTTTTTTGCATATCTTTTCAAATATTTTAAATAAAATTTAACTTCTACTTACAAATTACTAGGATTATTTATGACAAATAACCATTATTAAAATAATTATTTTAATAAAACTAATGTTTTTCTAGTCATAAGCTGACATTTACAAAACTAATTAAAACAACCACTCCATGATGTGGTAAAAAAAAATTGAAATTTGGCAGGAAGGTATATACATACATATAGATGTTTAATATTATAGAATTTAAAATGGTATCTGGTTAATGTAGGGGCCTCAATATTTCCAAAACTAGTGGAAATGAGACACACCTCAAATAGTTCAAGACGTCTTTAAACTATAAACCTAAAAATAGAAAGCCAGGACACGAGTACTTTCCCTCAAAATATACAAAATTAATAGAAATAATGGTTATGTAGAAAATTGTAACTTCGTATGAGAGACGAAAAAAAATTTAAAAACGAACAAACACCAAATGTAAATACCATAGAAAACGAGATTAGCTAGTAGAGCGATTAAATATTCAACCATTGTGAACCAAACTAAAGCCTAACTAGTGACAACAGAACTTAAATCGTCAACTTCATCGAGGAATAATACCTTTTTATTAGATCTTTAAATTTCAAGCTCCTCATGTCCTTAAAACTCGTTTTAAAAATATGTATTTGCCTGCAGCTCAGGAACTATCGGTCTTATAGAAAAAAAATCCCTCTAAATGTTTAATAGCCCTACAAATTTGCAATAAAAGTTAGTATCTCAAATAGAAAGATTTTTATAATATATATATATAAATAGTACACACGCTTATGCATCGAGCCCAATAAATCATTTTATAAAAAAAAAGCCATTTGGTTTAGAATTGTAAATTGTATTTAACTGTATAATCAATACCGTTTGATCTAATTTCAAGACATGACCTGTATCAATAAACGAACTTTTAGTCACGAACACCAGATTAACAATTTCCCTATAAAACATAAATAAAGCTGACTAAGCTTGTTTTCAATAATTAATGTGTTTCCGATGGTCGCAGATCTCACATAGAAAGTGCATGTGTTGGCAACATGCACGGACAACATAGCAATGTTGTACTTGAACACAAGAGGAAGGGACTGAGTTCATAAAATTTACCAGGTTTACTGGTAAATGTTTCGTTATTCATTTGTCTCTCTTATCACTCACTATCCAGGTGCTATTAACAGTCTCTGCTCTTGACAGGATTTGTTGAATTCATTTTATAGGACAAATATACAGACATCTTACCTCAGTCTTAGGATCTTGGGTTCGAAAAAATTGTCATTGGTGATATGTGGGTGTCACCTTTCATATTTATGAATTAATGGGTTGGGAGGTGGGGATGGGCATTGTGTGTGTTCTAGATTTTTTTTTATGAATAACGTGCTTATATAATCAGTAGGCTTAGAAAATATACGTCTTATACTTCAAATAAAAAAAATATATAATTGAAAAATTAATAATACAGTAGTTGGCATGGACATGAATTTATTTTAGCCGTTAGATTCTTATTCTAATTGGTCATGGTTTGAAAGAGTGGTTAGGATTATAGGCCTAGAAAAAGGTGACCTGGTGGTCTAGGGGTAAGGTGTCAGACTTCTGTGCTGGGGGTCAGGGGCTCAATCCTCGGTCCCGGCACAGATTTATTTGATTGCCAAACCCTTCCTTCACCTCTGACAAGACGTGTATTAATCACAACTTGTGAATGTGAGGAATGCCAGGCCTCCACCGTGGTTCGGATTCCACGTTAAACTGTAGGTCCTCCATTTCATCTCACAATCACCCTACCATTGCACATTAGCGTAAGTGCGTATAACCCGAACGGGTAGTAAGACGCGGTGCTAATAATAATAATAATAATAATATAGGCCTAGATTTGTGCACTGGAATGTGGTTCCCAATATAAAATTCTCAAATTTGTTTCCCCATCTTCTTGAAACGTTAATACTGGTACATTTTCTTCTAGATACCTTAATAGTTCCTAGCTTTGAGATTGCGTCATTAATTATTATGGTGTAAATATTTATACTTAATAGTGTTAATTTGATTATATTTGATCACGTCTATGGTAAGAACTTTTTATAATCATTCATATTATTATTTTTTTCCCACGGTGTCTTAATACCCATAGTGACTTTGAGTATAATAATAAAGCCAATTTGATTAGCATGATGAATGTATTACTTTAAATAAATATAGCAAAGTTTTCATGGAGAAGGAGTGGTAAAACATATGGGAAAAAGCCACTCTCAAGACACCAAGGCAGGATTCAAATAACGACATCTAAGTCAATGATAAATCAGAAAACATAAGCCAAGTATTTAGTTCACACGTATAGCACTAAGAGTACCTTATAAATACTTATGTTTGCACACAATATTAAAAGAGTATTTTCAATGTATTTCATATAAACGTCGACTATTTTAGTAGATACATGACGTCATATACACAGACCACACGAGGGTTCAAGTAAATAGAGAAAAATGAATAAAAATATTTTACATCAATATTGATTTTACTCACTCAGTTTATTGAATTATCGAGAAATTCTGTAATTTGGTTTATATAACCTCTTATTGTCTTCAAGTTATTTAACTGAAGTGGTGAGAATTACTAGGAAAACAGATTTTACTATATAAATATATATTTTAACTTACTTAAATATTCAAATAACAAAATTATGATTAGTATATATATTTTTTATATAAACCTGATATTTAGGTAATTTACATTAGCTTTATTTAAAAAAATATATATCTAAAACTTAATAAATGATATTTATGTAAACATTTTCTCTGTGAATATAAGATTTTTTAAACACTATCGAAAAATTATTTTAATTATAACAATGAGTTTATAAATTGGATATAACTATTTTTTTAAACGTGTGTGATTTTTATGTTGGATGTGGTGTATCAGGCGTTTGATCTTCGCTCTGCGACACCAGGAATCAAACCCGGGATCCTTAGTTGAGTAGATAAACGCTACTGATAAACTAAACTGCATTATTATCTTACCATTAAATTAATTTGTAAATCCTTCGCTGGTATGATTCTTGGTATAGAAAGAATTAATAATAATAAATAATAATAATAATAATAATAATAATAATAAAGTAATCAATAATTATTTTAGGAGTATGCGATTTTAACATATAAGTTGTAGTGCCAACTAAACAAATACAGCATCGATTTGATCTTGAAATTAACTTGTAGGGCGTAATAACTGTTGGTTTACTGCAATACATAAATTTTTAACAGGTAGATGAAAGTTAACTGCATTTGAAACTGTCAGTATTTTGCTAGTGCATTACATGGTAAAGTGATTAATGTTAGCCAAACCTCAACTTTCAGACAAGCGCCATTTAACTGCTAGGCGCTATAATCGGACCTTCACAGCCAGCTAGCACACACAGAACAACTTTACTTTTACATACATTACTGTTTCCAGTCTGGGTGTTTTATTCAGGTCATATATTTTTCCACTACCGGCTGGCTAGGCGTGTCATAGCTTCACACGCCTTATAATCTATCTTAGTATTAGGACAGGCACAGCATCCAGTCCCCGGCCGTTTATTTATCGATGTGAACGTATAAACCCATATTTTCATCAATTATAAATTTTCGACCATGCCGGGAATCTAACTCGGGACCCTTAGCTCAGTGGGCAGACATGCTACCGACACACAGAACGAACTATTTATTAATATGTTAGAATGCATGGAAAGACTTAATTGTTTCTCAAATAATCTTAAAATAGTCAATCTTAAATCTATAGGACAAGGAAAGGGTATTTAAAGGATTTGCATGCACATTCTTCTTGAAAGTTGTTGGAGAATCTCATTGTATTAAAAACATTATTTATTAAAATTTAAAAAAATAAAGCCCCAGGATAATAGATAATATATCAGTATGATATATGCTCGAAAAAAAGACAATATTAAATATTCGATGTCTTATGGTAAACAGAAATACATATTAAGATAAATATTCTAGGAAATACCGTAAGTACTTTATATTCTACTGTGAAGTACACTGCATCGATGGTCACGAGGAAAAAAAATATCTTAAATATTCCGTTTTCAATGATGATTGAAACAGTGTTCAAATCCTGGCAGGACATATTGAGGGACGTTTTCCTAAATTGTTTCACACCTTTACTCCAATCAAATGTGGGTACATTCTCATTAGTATAAATCTTTTTCATCACTACCGCATATGTATTATTTTAGGCGTGTAGCCCAGATGAGTAGTATAGGTGTTTGAAATAATATTATTTTATATATAAATATATATAACTATATTTCCCTATGGTGTATATATATTCCGTGAAGGGGATTATATATATAATATATATAAAATATATAAATATAATATATATTATATAATATATATTATATAAATATATAATATATATAATATATAAATATAATATATATTATATAAATATAATATATATTATATAAATATATTATATATTATATATAATATATAATATATAATATACATATATAATATATATTATATACATATATAATATATATAATATATACATATAATATATATAATATATATTATATGCATATAATATATATATTATATATATTATCCCCTTCACGAAATATATACATACACCAGAGGGAAATATAGGTATATATATTTATATATAACATAATATTATTATATATATATATATATATATAATCCCCTTCACGAAATAATGGAATTACCTTCCGGCTGACCCACCAACTCCATTATCTCTAGTCCTGTCATCACATCCAGGGACTTGCAGAGAACACTTGATTAAACTAATGCAAAATCTTGCCTGTACATAAATACTACATTATTGAAAACACTGCACTTCAATCGTTTAGGTGGTTAGAATTATCCTAGATAACATGCATACAACATCAATCCGGAACTTTAACAAGAACTCGAACCCCAAAACCTAAATATATTATGTTAAAATTTTTCTGGTTAATATCATACAGAATATAATTAACTACAATGGAATCGGTTAGCTGTTCCATAGACATACACAAATATCCGGCTGGTCCTTAACTGGGACTCGCATCAAAACACGTGATTATATCATATTAAAACATGCCTGGATAAATACTCTACAGATATTTAAAAATCACCACAGTAATTTAAAGAGTTCCATAGATGTATACAAATATTCGACTGACCCTTCACTGGGACTCTCACCAAAAACACCTGATTGTACTCATATAATGTTAAAACCCACCTGAATATAATGTCTTGTATGAAATAAAAAAACTGCACCGCAATTGGTTTAGTGGTTACAGAAATTCTAAGTTAAAGATATAAATAAATCCGGCTGGATCTTTACCGGAAACTACAAAACCGGAATGTATGTATGCTAGACCCTTCCTTAGCAGACATCCTAAGGAATATAAATAAATGCATTTCAATCGGTTAAGCAATTCCAGTTATTTAGACAACAGACTGAAATTAATAAAAACAGTACAGAACTTTACAATTTTTTATATTTGTAGATATTTACATTTCAAGCCTTAAAAAAGCAATGATTTCTTTTAAAGTGTTTTTAAGCTTGTAAACCAAATACAATATTTCTCCTTGTTAAAACTCCTCACTCTGATATTATATTAATACTTAACTACAACATGAGCAGTTTTATTTATTGTATTTTCAGAATTGATTTAGTAAAAAACCAATTTCTAAAAAAAATTACACTATATTTTAAATTTATTAGAAAATGACATTCAACTTAAATCTGAATAAATTAAAATTTTGTTCAATAAAAGTATTTATTAAAAACTTTTTATTATCATCTATATTGTGGCCATTGTGGTAACATTAAATAAAGTATGGAATCGAACTGTGGTCCCACAAAGTTATAGATAGTCATAATTACTTTGAAGAAACAAATAAAACTCACTTTTAAAACCAAAATATATTCAATGGATAAGATTTTATTAAATATATTTTTATTATCTACTCACATAAAATATAAACTATTTTAAATCAAAATTGCGACCATTAAATAATATAATTTTTTTAACTCAACTTCCTACAAATAAATTGACAATCTTTTAGAGTTTATTTATTATTAACATTGCATGTGTGGAACATTATAATTAATCATTAATAACTTACTTTATTCTACCAACTAGAACCATTTAATATCGATAGCACTGCTAAAATAACGTTTTACGTGGTTCGATATTTAACAGCTATAAAAAATGCCAGCCTGTATGTTAATGAGAGCAAACATAATTAATTAACTAAGCATGTAACGAATAATTAATTTTATCAGGAACAGAACACAAAAGTAATATTAATTTATTAAATCAATTTTTTGGATATCGCAAAAAGACATAACCCCTCCTTCATTCCTCCTTCACATCTCTCAAGAAATAATTAACGAACTTAAGGCCTTCTCTAACTTCGGTCTTGGACGTAGCTATGCGAAATATTTGCAGTCGTGTCTAGTATAGCATACCGCGAGGGCTGAGCCAACATGAAGTTACTACCTTTCAACCGCGAGGTTTTTACCTGGATGACAGTTCAAAAATTATATGTTTATGTTTAAGTTGCCAACACATGTAAAAGATTACGTTTATAAAAAAAGTTAAATGTTTTAATTACATGTTATATTTTACATTTAAAATAAAGTAAACTTAAGTTTTCTTACACTGTTTCAAAACTTTTAATAATTTCTTTTGACCCAATCTGAAACAATTAGTATTGGCCTAAATTACTGTGGTTAACTATCACATTCATATATTAACTTATGTTTTCATTACAGCTATCCAAAGTGACTGATGTCAGCTGTTGGCGTAGGGATATATTAGGGATTATTTATAGTAACATTTTGAGCTGTCATCCAAGTAAACTAAGGTAGTGAATGTTTTATACATAACATCAATAATTAATCAAACATCATTTAACAATTCTTATTAGAATTAAATTTCATCATATGTGATTGGACGAGTGACCGGGACCTTATCTTCCCCAAGACCAAAACTGAGTTATTAATTGACTCTTGTAGAGGAATACACGCTGAATTCAATTGTGTGTTTAGAGTTTTTTATCTAAAAAAATAACTGAGCCATACTTTTAGAAATCTTAAACTTATAATAACCCCCCTTTTTAGAAAACTGCTATTAAATATGTATATATTAAACTAACAACAAAATAGCATTCACCTATTTTAGCATGTTATCTAGCGTGTAAAATATTGAAATATAAACAATGATTAGTTGCTCAGAGAGATACCAGGAAGCCTTTCTAAAAACATAATATTTTGACCCAACAAACTTAAATTGGCTCTCCTGAATATTATTTTTTTTTGGAAGATAATGTGCCATTCCACCACTACCCTCACATATTAATCATATCCATACAGATCTGTTATATGTTACACAAAATTACATGTCAACTTTCAACAGTTATTTTTATTTATAATTTTTGTTTCAAACATTTAGATATGCTAACACAGGTTTTACTATAAATTTCTATCCTTCTTAAATAATTTATCTACAGTAATATTTGTTAAACATATACTAATTTATTTAACCTTATACATCAACTAATTTTTTGACGCGACGCTTATTGCAAAAATTTCAAGTCATTTCCAAATATAGCTTAAATTTCTTTCGTTATATTTATAATATAGCTATAAATATTTAAAAAAAAGTGTTGCTGTATTTCTATGATGTATTTGAAATGTTATCCAACTAGTTAAATATAAGAAAACTTTTAATAATTTATAAATTCTAGTCTTTAATTTGTATAATAATTGAATAATGAAAAGATATAGAGCAGAAGGAAAATATGACTCTTGAAATACAAAAATAAATACATCAATACAATTTTTTAAATAAACCTTTTTTTAACAGTCCAATCAAAATAACGATATTCACTTAGCAGCTACAACAATAATTGTCTAATATATTTTTTTAAACGAGAGGTTTCCATTAAATGTCTGCATCTAATAGAGGTCTTAATTATTATTAAAAAACTTGTTTGAACATCCCTCTAAGACAAACACTGCAATGCTTAAACAAAGACCAATGAAGAGAATGTAAAATGGTGATTGTAAATAGTCTAACGTTAGAATCTTTGGTCCCGGCACAAGTTTAGTCATCACTGAAGTGAGTGGACTTCCGGTAACAAAATCCTTTCTTAATTTATTTATTATACCTCTTTCCCAAAGTCTTTGAAGTATTGTACTAAATATTGATGTGAAGGGTGAGTTTCGGTCACCCATGTTTATTGCTGCATAACTTGAGAAATAGCAGTCATCCACCACGTGAAGCAGAGGAGAATCATCTTTATGGTATTTTAACAGTCTTGCGACTGATCTAGCTGGGGTTTTATATGAGATTCTTGTCATATTTCTGTGGTAGGCAATCCAATCAAGGGCAACATCTTCATCTTCTACAATAACCAACTTTCTAACCAATTGTAACAATTTATTATTCGATTCAAAGTTTTTATGTAGGTCGGCGATTTCATTAACAGACAAAAATAAAGAAATTTTTAATTCTGAATTGATTACCTCTTCACATGTTTTGAAATCAGGTAAATATTTCGTAGTGCTTAAGTAGCTCGTTAAGCAACCCTGATAGGAATTATTAATTACTATATTCAAGATTAGACCAATAATAAGAATCCACCTTTGTGGAAAAAATGAAGGCTTACATTCTGTCGATCCAATAATCACTATACTTAATGTTTCATAGAATTTATCTTTAAGAAACTCTTGTTTGTTTTCTAAAATATCAATGTTAGAGATAGACTTCCAAACAACTGCTATACAAATTACAGTGATAAAATACAATAGCCATACTTCTTTGGTAAAAATTAGAAATATGTTCATATATCTTGGTATTTCTGGAGCCTTTGGTGTAATTAAAGTGATGCAAATATCATAATGAGGGTAGGACATTTGTTTCAATGAGCTTTTTAGAACGGGCTCGGAATTTAAAACAATATATTTATGAGGGTTAAACTTAAACCCACTATTGTCATATGGTTTGTAAACTAAAGATGCATTTAATTTAACTAATAATATATCAAATATATCCTTATCAAGCCCTTCGACATGTTCCTGTCCTTTAGTATCCCAACTCTTCTTTAGATATACCGACATTGATCTCGTGGTGGCAGTTATTTTATATCCATGAGTATCACAAAGTTTATTTGGAAATATTTTACTTGAGACGTTCAACTTTTTATTAGAAATATTAATAATATTCCCAGTAGGCACAAATGGATTGAAAATTATTGTGCGTGTTACCGGGTTAATTCTCATAGATTTATTCATGTTATTAAAATCAAATGAATCTACATACTGGAATATAACTACCAAGTTGAGTATATTAAAGTTCTCCCAGCAGTCTCGCAACATGTCCGCCATCTTGTCAGTTTCCTCTGTCACAGTTGTGGTGACGACAAGAAGGATTAAAGCTCGTGGGTTCCAGAATGGAGAGTCCGTCCAGTTGCTATTAACAAAACATCCCCCTCTTGTTTCACTGATGATAAAGAGGAATCCAACACTATTCTCTATGTTATCATTTCTCTTCAACACAGCAAATAGTTCATTATCTACCAAATAATCATGCACTGATATAACTGGAACAGGGTTATTACTTTGAACATTTCGGAAAATTTCTGAGGTTATTTCATCTTTAGAAACTTCGTAGGAACTAATCACAAGGAAATAAAAACATCTCTTTAATAAACCTTGTATAACTATTTTGGTATTTGATTTTAGCTCTGATATATTTGTGTCGCTTTCAAGGCTTCTTAACATAGAAGTGTTTACAAAACCAAATGAGTACAATATAATTAATATGCATTTAGTATTTAATTTTACTAAACATTTATGTTTAAAGTTTTGATAATCACAAATTCTATACATGTTGATTGATAGAAGGTACAAATAATAGAAAAATTTATAAAAAAATTAGCTTCCTGATATGATAACTAGTTTGCTTAGGTTTCAACTGAAAAGAAACATGATATGATAAATTATATAATATAATAATCATATATTATAAACTTTAAACTCATGAAAATAATTTTAAATGGTAAAAAAATGTAATAGTATTTGTTAATGTTGGCCGGAAATACGAAAAATTTGAAAAATTATTTTATCTTTTCAAAAGTCAATTCTAGTGAAATTATTATAATATTAAAATAAACTATTGAAATTTGTTCAAAATATTTTATTTTCTCTGATCTTCACTAACTCTAAAATTCATGGCTGACATAACATAAGCTCAAGCACACAATACAACCTTAAATTCAAGAAAGCTGCATCCATTCATTCACATGACACCCCATCTCCAGGCTAAGCTTTTATTATAAATGTATTTTAAGTCATAAAACTATATTTAATACTTCTTTTGACTAATCATCATTCATAATAATTTGAAACTGAACTAAAATATAAACACTTAATTTCTTCATGGTTCTAGCAGCTTATTATTTATATGTAATTATCGATTAAGTGCTTTGTTACCAAAGCATCTAAAATGGCTAGTAAATTATAGTTATTTAAACTTAATCATAAATTACCCATTTCGTATTATTTTATTTGGTTATAAAATGTAATTTGAATATTATTCACAGAATAACCGATTATGTGTTTCTTCAATCACATTCAGCTAAATAAATTTACCACCAGCTATGAACCTTCCTCCACCACTGAGGAGAAATCATATTTATATACGTTCTGTAGGAGACCATTTAAATTGCATGCGCTAGAAAAAACTATTCATGAATAGTTAATTATTGTGAATAATGTATTATTAATTTCTTCTGATGAATTCTTTGATAAGTTGTTAGCGTGTCTGCCTAGTGAAGTCAGGTTCCTGGACTCGTTTCCAGGTTTATCTGAATAATAAATATTTGATTTAATTGGGGTTTCCCCTTTCACAGTGATGAATTAATGGCCAGGGGGCTAGTTGTTGCTGTCTGTTATATATTTAAGACAGTTTATAGGCCGTGAGCTGATAACTTAAGTCGGTCCAGAAAGCGAAATTTTAGAAATCTTAAACTTATAATAACCCCCCTTTTTAGAAAACTGCTATTAAATATGTATATATTAAACTAACAACAAAATAGCACTCACCTATTTTAGCATGTTATCTAGCGTGTAAAATATAAATTATTAATAATGATTAGTTGCTCAGAGAGATACCAGGAAGCCTTTCTAAAAACATAATATTTTGACCCAACAAACTTAAATTGGCTCTCCTGATTATTTTTTTTGGAAGATGATGTGCCATTCCACCACTTCCCTCACATATTAATCATATCCATACAACTCTGTTATATGTTACACAAAAATACATGTCAACTTTCAACAGTTGATTTATTTATAATTTTTGTTTCAAACATGTAGATAAGATAACACAGGTTTTAATAAATTTCTATCCTTTTTAAATAATTTATCTACAGTAATATTTGTTAAAAATATACTAATTTATTTAAACTTACACATCAACAAATTATTTGATGCAACCATTATTGCAAAAATTTCAAGTCATTTCCAATAATAGCATTAAATTTATTTCGTTATATTTTTAATATAGCCATAAAAGTTTAAAAAAAAATTAGTGCTGTATTTCTATGATGTATTTGAAATGTTATCCAACTAGTTAAATATAAGAAAACTTTTAATAATTTACAAATTCTAGTCTTTGATTTGTATAATAATTGAATAATGCAAAGATATAGAGCTGAGGGAAAATATGACTCTTGAAATACAAAAATAAATACATCAATACAATTTTTTAAATAAACCTTTTTTTAACAGTCCAATCAAAATAAACGATATTCTCTTAGCAGCTACAACAATAATTGTCTAATATATTTTTTGAAACGAGAGGTTTCCATTAAATGTCTTCATCTAATAAATGACTTAATTATTATTAAAAAACTTATTTGAACATCCCTCTAAGACAAACACTGCAATGCTTAAACAACAACCAATGAAGAGAATGTAAAATGGAGATTGTAAATGGTCTAGCGTTAGAACTTTTGGTCCCGGCACAAGTTTAGTCATCACTGAAGTGAGTGGACTGCCGGTAACAAAGTCCTTTCTTAATTTATTTATTATACCTGTTTCCCAAAGTCTTTGAAGTATTGTACTAAATATTGACATGAAGGGTGAGTTTCGGTCACCCATGTTTATGGCTGCATAACTTGAGAAATAGCAGTCATCCAACACGTGAAGCAGAGGAGAATCATCTTTATGGTATTTTAACAGGCTTGCGACTGCTCTAGCTGGGGTTTTATATGAGATTCTTGTCATATTTCTGTGGTAGGCAATCCAATCAAGGGCAATATCATTCATCCTCTACAATTTTCAACTTTCTAACCAATTGTTCAAACAATTTATCTCTCGTTTCAAAGTTTTCCTGTATGTCAGCGATTTCATCAACAGACAAAAATAAAGATATTTGTAAATCTGAATTGATAACATCTTCACATGTTTTGAAATCAGGTAGATATTTCGTAGTGCTTAAGTAGCTCGTTAAGCAACCCTGATAGGAATTATTGATTACTATATTCAAGATTAGACCAATAATAAGTATCCACCTTTGTGGAAAAAATGAAGGCTTACATTCTGTTGATCCAAGAATAATAATCCTAAATGTTTCTAAAATTTTGTTTCTAAAAAATTCTTGTTTAGTTTCAAATATATCAATGTAAGAAAGCAGTTTCCAAACACCTGCTACAGAAATGGCTGTAGAAAAATACAGTACCCATAGATATTTTGTAAAAATTAGAAATATGTTCATATATCTTGGTATTTCTAGAGCTTTTGGTGTAATAAATGTGAAGCAAATATCATAATGAGGGTAGGACATTTGTTTCAATGAGCTTTTTAGAACGGGCTCGGAATTTAAAACAATATATTTATTAGGGTTAAACTTAAAATCAGTATTCTCATATGGTTTGTAAACTAAAGATGCATTTAATTTATATAATAATATATTAAATATATCCCTATCAAGCCCAGTGACATGCTCCTGTCCTTCTTTTTCCAAACTCTTCTTTATATATACAAACATTGATCTCGTGGTGGCAGTAATTTTATATCCATGAGTATCACAAAGTTTATTTGGAAATATTTTACTTGAGACGTTCAACTTTTTATTAGAAATATTAATAATATTCCCAGTAGGCACAAATGGATTAAAAATTATTGTGCGTGTTACCGTGTTAATTCTCATAGATTTATTCATGTTATTAAAATCAAATGAATCTACATACTGGAATATAACTACCAAGTTGAGTATATTAAAGTTCTCCCAGCAGTCTCGCAACATGTCCGCCATCTTGTCAGTTTCCTCTGTCACAGTTGTGGTGACGACAAGAAGGAAGAAAGCTCGTGGGTTCCAGAATGGATAGTCCATCCAGTTGCTATTGACAAAACATTCCCCTCTTGTTTCACTTATGATAAAGATGAACCCAACACTATTCTCTATGTTATCGTTTCGCCTCAAAGAAGAGAATTCTTTATAATCCAAATGATCTTGCAGTGATAGTACAGGAAAAGTATTATTACTTTGAACATTTCGGAAAATTTCTAAGGTTATTTCATCTTTAGAAACTTCGTAGGAAATAATCACAAGGAAATAAAAACATCTCTTTAATAAACCTTGTATGACTATTTTGGTATTTGATTTTAGCTCTGATATATTTGTGTCGCTTTCAAGACTTCTTAACATAGAAGTGTTTACAAAACCAAACGAGTACAATATAATTAATATGCATTTAGTATTCAATTTTATTAAACATTTATGTTTAAAATTTTGATAATCACAAATTATATACATGTTGATTGATAGAAGGCACAATTAATAGAAAAATTAATAAAAAAATTAGCTTCCTAATATGATAACTAGTTTTCTTAGGTTTTACCTGAAAAAAAACATGATATGATAAATTATATAACTTAATAATCATATATTATAAACTTTGAAACTTATGTAAATAATTTTAAATGGTAAAAAAATATAATATTATTTGTTAATGTTGTCCGGAATTACGAAAAATTTGAAAAAATATTTTATCTTTGCAAAAGTCAATTCTAGTGAAATCATATATTATATTATTAAAATAAACTATTGAAATTTGTTAAAAAAAAAATATTTTCTCTGATCTTCACTAACTCTAAAATTCATGGCTGACATAACATAAGCTCAAGCTCACAATACAAACTTAAATTCAAGAAAGCTACATCCATTCACTCACATGACACCCACCTCCAGGCTAAGATTTTATTATAAATGTATTTCAAGTCATACAACTATATTTAATACTTCTTTTGACTAATCATCATTCATAATAATTTGAAACTGAACTAAAATATAAACACTTAATTTCTTCATGGTTCTAGCAGCTTATTATTTATATGTAATTATCGATTAAGTGCTTTGTTACCAAAGCATCTAAAATGGCTAGTAAATTATAGTTATTTAAACTTAATCATAAATTACCCATTTCGTATTATTTTATTTGGTTATAAAATGTAATTTGAATATTATTCACAGAATAACCGATTATGTGTTTCTTCAATCACATTCAGCTAAATAAATTTACCACCAGCTATGAACCTTCCTCCACCACTGAGGAGAAATCATATTTATATACGTTCTGTAGGAGACCATTTAAATTGCATGCGCTAGAAAAAACTATTCATGAATAGTTAATTATTGTGAATAATGTATTATTAATTTCTTCTGATGAATTCTTTGATAAGTTGTTAGCGTGTCTGCCTAGTGAAGTCAGGTTCCTGGACTCGTTTCCAGGTTTATCTGAATAATAAATATTTGATTTAATTGGGGTTTCCCCTTTCACAGTGATGAATTAATGGCCAGGGGGCTAGTTGTTGCTGTCTGTTATATATTTAAGACAGTTTATAGGCCGTGAGCTGATAACTTAAGTCGGTCCAGAAAGCGAAACTTTAAATACCGTATAAAAACTTAGATTTAGAAGATTAAAAGCCATATTTTTAATAAATTTTATGCACGTTCCTATAAAAATTCAAGCAAAAATGACTTTAATAAAATGTACAGTCCAAGTACAAAATAATAATGCTTTTCGAATTTTTAATTTAATAACCCCCTTAAGAAAGATTGTTGCTATCGTCAGAAATAATCGAACTCAAGATTTTAATAGATATTGATGTTTAATGCCCTCTGTAAACTTGGAGATTGTTTTTCGCTATATAATATTCCTGTGTGTCCAACTGTTCAAATGCTTACAGCCAAAACCATTTTATCGATTGGGCTGAAATTTGTTTTCAAGGATTTTCATAAAATTCTCACCCTTAAAAGAAAAAAGAAAAATTTGAGCCATCCATAAAATTATTGGAAATTTGCTTATGGGTGAAAAGATAACATTACTTATTCCTAAAATTCTTCCGGAAAAATGATTCAAATGATACTTTCGTAAAGCATATACCTAAAATTTTAAATTATTATATTTTCTTGTCGCCCTCAGTGGTCTTGGGGTAAAGTATTCGACTCAGGACCCGGTGTTTTTATGGTTAAAACAAGCAAGGATTGAAGGGTTTTTTTTAACGATAAAAACCGTATCACATATTCCTTGGGAGTGGAATTAAAGCCGTAGGTCCCCAGTAAATTGTGGCATGTAAATTATTCCTGGAAGGTATGTGAAAATACCTTTCACCTGCAAAATTGGTATTTCTTGCGCTATATTCATAGAAATTATCGTGTGCTGATTAGTATAGTCGGTCTTGTCAAAACATTTACGTTAATTACTTCAAATAAATTAAATAATTATTTTGACAGTTCTTTGCCAAAATATTTAGATTTAAAAAATCAAATTGCAAAGCTGTGGGATAGTTCAAGTTAAAATACTTTAAATACAATTAAATTTATAACACTAATAAAAAAATACATTTCCTTAATGTGGTAAAAAATTGAAATTAGGCAATCCGGTGAAAAATACATTACAGATATAAATAGTTTTATATCTAAAATATTTATATGGGTTCCAGGAACTGGATGGGTCTCAATATTTCCAAGATAAATAAAAATGAGTTGCAGCAAAGATAATTAATAAAAAAATCTTTAATTTTGAAATTTAGAAATGAGAAAAAAAACACGGTGGTCTCTTGAAATTTACTAAACTAATTTAATGAATGCTGCTGTAGAAATTTGTAATTTTGTATAGGAAAGGATAAAACCCCCAAAATAAACGAACACAAAATCAAAAGTCTATCGAAATCTATGTTAATTAGCGTTCTGTTTATATACGAGTATTTAAAAATTGAGAACCAAGAATAACTTCTAGCTAATGAACATAAAAATTAATTTACTAGCATCCGGCAAAATCATCTGTCTTTATTAATTCTGAAAATTTTAGCTACCCCTTTCACAGATCAAAATAATAAAAATAATTTGGTCTCTTCACAGAAAATTTGTTTATAAAAATAAATCTGGGAAAATTATTTTATCTTTAAGAGTGTTATAATATTTGGATGCTTATTTTTTTCGTATATGAAACGTAAGATATTCCATATGTGTGTGTATATATATATATATATATATATATATATATATATATATATATATAAGGGTGGAATTTATTTTTCAACTTACTAAAAGTCTTGCTCCCACACCCCTATCTTATTTCAATCAACAAAAAAAACGATCTGTGCAAAATTTTAGCTCAATCGGACAACTGCGAGGTGACCCTCATCGACCATGAAGTTTTGAAATTTTCGCCCAGAAATTAATTTTTTCAGATTTTTTAAAGTTATTTTATTCGTAATCACTCTTAAGCACTAGTAGTGGAAATTAATGCGATTTTTCACTATTTTAATTAACATGCAATTTTTTTTCCGATAGCATGTTATTTGCTATTGCTAAGTTAATATGAAAAACCACTAAATGTTTGTCGTGTGACTTATATTATGTGATTTTTTATTAGTATTATTAGATAAACTTATACTATTATTAGACTTATACTATCTTAATATATATATAATACTTCTGTACGTGTGTATGTCACTGAACTCCTCCTAAACGGCTGGACCGATTTTGATGAAATTTATTGAGTGTGTTTGAGTGGTTACGTGGTTGGTTTAGATTCACAACTGGAAACGGTAGGTGGCGCTGCAATCGGGTTCTAGGAATTTTTTAATTTTTAGGGAGTTTATTTGAGGGGAATTTTTTTAAAGATTTTTTGCATATCAGAACATTTAACCTCAAAATTTCACCCCCCCACCCCACCAATATTTATAATAATGTATATAATATTAATAATTGACCGTTAAAAAATCATAAGTTCATCAATAATTGACCGTTAAAACTTTCTGAAAAGTTCATGAGTATTTTAACTTCTGAGAATAATTCATAGTTATGTTTGTTTTTCGATACAGCTGATATTTGTGGAGTTGTGGGCGAAATTCCAAAAATGAAAAGATATTTTATTTTGTATGTTGTCTTGACAAACACTGAATTTGTAATATTTATGTTGCTCACTAATTGGAGTTCATTGTGAATTTGTAATTGTGATGATTACATAGTATTTGTTTTACTATCGAAATCAATTATGCCACCCAAACGAAAAGCCAACGTTCAGGCAGGACAACATCTGTCGGGTCCGCTAGTTATTATATAAACTTATATTATTAGATAAACTTATTTCATAACCTCTCCTTTTTTATGTTATTTGCTTCGTTTACTTGTTTTGTAATCAATTATGATGTCTTTGATTAATGATTTTTCAATTATTGTTTCAGAACTGTTTGTGCTGCTGGTGTAAAGTAACTTTTGTGACGTGTTCTTCCTAGATTTGTAAAATGGCATCAACTTCTTCAGATAGTTCATCACACAAGTTAAGAAAAGATTTTAATGTCCCTCTTGTTGGCTACTTTTCCAATCAAATCACCGGAGCCAAACTACCTTCGAACCGGCCAGTTTTAATAATTTTTTTTATACAATGTAAGAGTTGTAAATATTACAACGAAGGAAATTGCAGCATTGGTGATTCAAGAAACATCAATTTTTTGTCAAAAAGCACGAATTCCTAAAAGAAGAACTGAGCGCTGCGTTGAAAAGTTACTCAAACTCTATTATGAATGGAAAAGTTTACAGAAAAATGTCACTAGAACTGTAGACAAGGAAAAGGAAAGAAGAGATATATTTTGTGGAAATTATGGACGATCTCTTTGACATAGCTCATTCAGATGCTTTGGGACAGATGGAAAATGAAGAGGATAAGAATATCTTAATGCTTCAGTGCCAAAAAGGACGACCGGGCTCCATGGTTGGTGTGGATCAAAAACTAAAACAAAAGGAAGAAAGACCTTTGAAGCACACTTTAATGGAAGCTGGCAGGAAAAAAAAGGACTTACGAAGAAATGGAACAACATTTTGCTACTCATCAGCTTGCCACATCAAAAACAGATGATTCAACATCAAGCAGTGAAAGCAGTGATGGTGGTGACGACAATGAAAATTCCTCTGTCATCGTTCAGCAAATATCAGCAGCAGCAATAGTTCCAGCAACTCGAGGTACATTGTAGTTTTTCACTCCCAGTCTCTTTGAAGTTTATATATAATATATATAATATTTATTATATATTATCCTCTTCACGAAATATATATGCACCAGAGGGAAATATAGGTATATATATTTATATATAACATAATATTATATATATATATGTTATCCCCTTCACGAAATAATGGAATTACCTTCCGGCTGACCCACAGGGGACGCGGCAGTTGGCCTAAAATCTTTTGGCCTAAAGGCATTTGGCCTAAAAATGAAACCAAAAGTCATTTGGCCTAAAAGGCATTTGGCCTAAAGGCGTTTAGCCTAAAGGCGTTTGGCCTAAAGGCGTTTGGCCTAAAGGTATTTGGCCTAAAATGTAAATTTAAAACCTTCGGCTATCTTCGGAAAGTAAAAAGTACTGTTAGTTGTTTCATCTGAATATAGATAGATATTTTTCAACTTACTAAAAGTCTAGCTCCCACCCCCCTATCTTGTTTCAATCAACATAAAAACGGACTGTGCAAAATTTTAGCTCAATCGGACAACTGCGAGGTGACCCTCATCGACCATGAAGTTTTGAAATTTTCGGCCAGAAAGTAATTTTTTCAGATTTTTTTAAAGTTATTTTATTCGTAATTTCTCTTAAGCACTAGGAGTGGAAATTAATGCGAGTTTTCACTTTTTTAATTAACATGCAATTTTTTTTCCGATAGCATGTTATTTGCTATTGATAAGTTAATATGAAATACCACTAAATGTTTGTCGTGTGACTTATATTATGCGATTTTTTATTAGTATTATTAGATAAACTTATACTATTATTATTAGACCTATACTATTATTATATAAACTTATATTATTAGATAAACTTATTTCATAACCTCTCTGTTTTTTATGTTATTTGCTTCGTTTACTTATTTTGTAATCAATTATGATGTATTTTATGAATGGTTTTTCAATTATTGTTTCAGAACTGTTTGTGCTGCTGGTGTAAAGTAACTTTTGTGACGTGTTCTTCCTAGACTTGTAAAATGGCATCAACTTCTTCAGATAGTTCATCACACAAGTTAAGAAAAGATTTTAATGTCCCTCTTGTTGGCTACATTTCCAATCAAATCGTTGGAGCCAAACTACCTTCGAACCGGCCAGTTTTAAGAATTTTTTTTCTGCAATGTAAGAGTTGTAAATATTACAACGAAGGAAAGTGCAGCATCGGTGATTAAAGAAACTTCAATTTTTTTGGCAAAAAGCACGAATTCCTACAATAAGAACTGACTACTGCGTTGATAAGTTACTCAAACTCTATTATGAATGGAAAAGTTTACAGAAAAATGTCACTAGAACTGTAGACAAGGAAAAGGAAAGAAGAGATATTTTTGTGGAAATTATGGAAGATCTCTTTGACATAGATCATTCAGATGCTTTGGGACAGATGAAAAAAGAAGAGGATAAGAACATCATAATGCTTCAATGCCAAAAAAGGATGACCGGGCTCCATGGTTGGTGTGGATCAAAAACTAAAACAAAAGGAAGAAAGACCACTGAAGCGCACTTTAATGGAAGCTGGCAGGAAAAAAAGGACTTATGAAGAAATGGAACAACATTTTGCTACTCATCAGCTTGCCACATCAAAAACAGATGATTCAACATCAAGCAGCGAAAGCAGTGATGGTGGTGACGACAATGAAAATTCCTCTCTCCTCGTTCAGCAAATATCAGCAGCAGCAGCAACAGTTGCAGCAACTCGAGGTACATTGTAGTTTTTCACTCCCCGTCTCTTTGAAGTTTTTGATAGCTGTAAAATCACTGATAGAAATGGGGGTTACATATTAATGGCTGCTGTAGAAGCTTTCAAGCGTGATACTGAAAACCTGGTAATAAATAGCACTTCTTTTTAACGCCTTAGATTTTTTTTAGAGAAGTAAGACACACAGAAATTCAGCACAAATTTAACCTAAACGACTGCCAAGAATTGGTGTTGCACTGGGATGGAAAGCGGCTCCCAACACTCACAGGTGTTGAAAAGGCTGATAGACTGGCAATAATAGTAACTTTTTAAGGCATGGAGCAATTGTTGGGAGTCCCTGAAACCCCAACATCTTCAGGAGAAGAGCAAGCCATGGCTGTTTACCAAGCAGTGGAGAAGTGGGGTATAACCAACAAAATTCAGGCACTTTGCTGTGATACGCCTGTATAAATCCAGAAAAATTGTTCAATCGGGACCTGTTATACTTACCTTGCCGTCATCACATTTTTGAATTAGTTTTGAGGAGATATTTCGGCTCACTTATGGGTGCAACTTCTGGTCCAGACATGGCGCTTTTCAAAAGATTTAGAGAAACCTGGATGAAACTCGACAAGAACGTTTACCTAACTGGTAGCAATGAAGTGCCTGATGATGTCTGCTCTACCATTCTTGGATTTCTTCAACACCACCTTTCTACGCAGAAACAACAGCGAGATGATTACCGAGAATTTTTGGAGTTAACAATGATTTTTCTTGGCGGCATTCCGAAGAATGGGATATCGTTTCGTAGACCAGGAGCTGTAAGTCATGCTAGGTGGATGACAAAGGCAATTTATGCATTCAAGATATATCTGTTTCAAGATCAATTTCTGTTATCTCATAGGGAGAAGAACTCTTTAAGAAGAATATGTATTTTTCTTGCTCGAGTGTACGTTCGAGCCTGGTTTCTGTCATTAGAAGCAATTAAAGCACCTTATCATGATTTCCTATTCATGCGTCAACTGATAAATTATTGTATTGATCCAGAAATAAGTAAGGTTGCTGCGAGAAAATTTTCTAACCATCTCTGGTACTTAGTTCCCGAAACTGTGGCTCTATCCTTATTTGATGACAATGTTCCAACAGCTATTAAGACAAATATGGCTCAAAATATGCTGGAAGCAGACAAGGGTGAAGGAGAGGAGATAGAACATAAATCAACTTAAGAGGTACATTCTGCACCAAAATGATTTTTCTTCCTTTACAAACATTGAATTTTCGTCTTTTGTAACTCCTGGTGCAAAAACTTTCTTCACAATATTTTCTGTCAGCACCGATTTCCTCGACAAAGACCCTTCAACATGGAAGGATGATCCTGGTTACAAAAGTGGAAATGAAAAACTTGAGAAGACAATTGTTGTGAATGACGTTGCAGAAAGAGGTGTCAAACTCATTCAGGATTACAATAACATTCTCACAAAAGATTAAACTTAGAAACAATTTGTTTTACAGATCGTTGTCGGAGATCGTAAAAAATACCCAACTGCTACTAAATCCTCTCTTAGGAAGAAATAATGTTCAATGTTCGTTCTTTCGCATCATGTTTTGATTCTATATAAATTATTGCTGTAAGTAAAAATGATGTTCTCCTATAGAAGTTGTGTGGGTTATTAAAAAAAACCTAATATTTCTTAAATTTTTCATGCCATTTCAGGAATTTTTCGATTTAACTTTTGGGAAATTTGATTCAGACTGTTTTTAAACAATTGCTAGGGCTGCCTGGCTGTGTCCACATACATTTCTCTAAGAAGAAAAAATAAAATGGTTGAGATAGGGAAGAGTATACCACTTTTGAACGGAGTCAATCGTTGCGTATACTATGTTTCAACTTCAAGGCGTTTGAGCGTATAACCCGAACGGGTAGTAAGACGCGGTGCTAAATATTATTATTATTCAAGGCGTTTGAGGTTCACCTAGCAGTTGTCCGATTGAGCTGAAGTTTTGCACAGCTCGTTATTTTGTTGATTGGAACAGGATTAGGGGGTGGGAGCAGCAAAATTTTAAATCTTTGAAAATTACCTATAGCTAAGGGCCACCCTTATGTATATGTATAAGTTGTACACTTATGTAGAATACCATAAAAATCATTTAACAAACTAAATAGCATATTATGCCATATTTTTGAAATGTAAGTAATTACTATTTATTTATTTAAATACTCTATGTCATTAGGAACTTGAAACCTCATTGCCGCACTGAGCAAAATTACGCCACTTCTTATCCCTATCTTGGGCTAGTCCTATCCAGTCCACCTCCCTACACACTCTCTCTCTTTCAGGTCCATTCTAAATGTATCCTCCCATCTGCATCTAGTCTTCCCGATGGTCTCTTTCCATTGGGTTTGCCAGTAAATACCTTGAACACGGTTTTAGAGTCTCCCATTAGCGGTGTATGTCATGCCGAGATTAGTCTACGAGACTTGATTATTCTAACAATATTTTTGACCATTTCAGAATATGTAACACATCATTATGTTGCCTCCTCTACTCACCAATAACCTCATCCTTTTTTTTCTCATCTTGTAAGCTAAGAAACCACGCTTCACACACGCACAGAAAACCCCCGGTAAGCTTTTTAATCACCAAGACTTACTACTCTTTTGGGTTATAAGTTGGTAAAATTATTGTTTGTTTAAATTATAATCAATATTTTTAGAGGCTATTTCGAAACATGGTACGTATTAATATACGCATATACAGGCACGGCAATCAGATTAATATTTTCCATATGAAAAATAAATAAATCTGATAAGCTTGGTTTCCATGTTTAATATTTTTCATATGAAAAATAAATAAATCTGATAAGCTTGATTTCCATGTTTAATATTTTCCAGATGTATGTTGTTCTCGTATAGCGGTTTCAGGAGTTCGTGACATGAGAAGTCAACTTAGTAGTGATGGCCTTGAACACAGCCCGAAGGGACTGAGTTCATATCGTGGCCTGGATCAATGGGAATTTATTTTTTAAACACCACTTCTTACAACCTTTTCACATTTTTCACAGATGTACTGATTACGCTGGTAAATTAAGGATGATTAAGGATATATTTAAATGAAATTTATTCTTATTTGCATTGAGGAAGAACAGAAAACCATTTTGGAGAAACCACCTTCAATACACCCAAATGGGACTCGAACACCGATCTCCCTGTTATTGGCAGTTTATTCTAACATGAGAGTGACGCATCTAGATCATTCTAGCACCTAAGAAGGTAAATGTTTTGTTAAGAATTTGTCTCCTATCATCCGCTTTCTAGGCAGACTCCAAATTAATAAAGGTCTCTGCTCTTTTGCCAAGAGTCCTTAAGATTCATATAATGAATAAAAAGCGCGTGACACTTAGCTCAGTCATTAGCGCATCTTCTTGGAGATCAAAGAACACCACGTACGATTCTTGGCATGGGCCTCTTTTCTTAGTCACTGATGAAATGTGGGTTTCCCCTTTAACAACTGTAGCTGGGGATCAGGTACATTCTAAATTTAGGGCCAGTTTCATAGTCAGATTTAGTACGCCTAAAGTGCGAGTCGATACTAAATACAGGACGACACCTACCTAGAACAAAATGGAATGGGCCAGTTTAGCATATGAAACTGGCCCATTCCATTCAATTTCAGGTAGGTGACGTCTTGTATTTAGTATAGCGCCGCACTTGAGGCGTACTAAATCTGACTATGAAACTGGCCCTTATGCTAATTTATGAGTCATGCTTATATAATCAGGTGGTTCAGAAAGTGCACGTTGAATATCTGAAATAAAATAGATAGAATTGAAAATATTACAACAGCTGGTATTGACATATATTTAACTTATTGTGGTGACAAGTAAGTTCTAGCAGTTAAATTCCCACTCTTCTTGGTCATAGTTTGAGGAGGTGTTTGGGGTTGTAATCCCAGATGTGCTCAGTGGAAAGTGATTACCTACATGGAATGTCTCACTTTGGTTTTTCCAGCCTCTCACCATTTTACTGTTGGTACATTTCCTCTTGGATAGCTTCCACCCTCCTAGATTTAAAAAAATAAGTAACTAATAATCCATACGATACATTTTGACGTTAATATTTTTAATATGTAAGTGGCTTTGATATCATTTATGACTAACTCATTTTAGAACTAATCATAGTACGATTTTTGTTCCAATCTTTTACTTGCTTACTCAATGGAATTAGGAATTCGAATGTTCATTGACACACTTACAAAAGTACGCCACCTATCCCTAATTTGAGATAGTTCTATCCAGTCCACCTCATCACACCCTATACCTAACTTGAGATAGTTTAACCCAATATCATCACAACCTATTCCTAATTTGATCTAGTTCTATACAGTCCACCTCATTACACTTTACCTTATCTTGAGCTAGGTCTATGCAGTCTACCCCATTACATCCTATCGATTTCAGGTCTATTCTAATATCATCCTTCCATCTGCAACTAGTTTTCCCCTGAACACGGTTCTAGATTCTTATATTCGTGCTCCATGTCTTTCCAACCTTAAGGAAGATTTTACAATCCTAATAATATCTTGTAATTACTAATGGATATATATCTCATCATTACGTAACATCTTCCACCCCCCAATATCTTCATCCCAATCTATACCAAACATCTTTCTAATCAGCTTCATTACGAAAACCTTATGTATATTTTCGTCATGTGAGTTAAGAGAACAAGTTTCACATTCAAAGATAACAACGGTTTTATATATTCTGAGTCTTACATTCCTTGCCAGAAGGCGAGATGTTAACAACTTACTGACTAAGTAATAGCGTTCACTCCCCAAATATATTATTTTCCTAGTTTCCACTCTTATTATAATATATTTAATGCTAGATAAAATTGCTCCTAAATGCATGAACTCATTTTTATGTTAAATGATATGCTGTTCACCGTAATCTCTCAATTATCGTTCTCAACCTGTATTTTCTCTGTAATCATACATGCTCAATATTTTCGGAGTTCACTTCTAAACCCTTTTGATTACTATCATCAAATAAAATGCCCGCATTTCTTGCATGAGCTTCATTACTATTGTTTATTAATGCTAAATCGTATACGTGTCCTAAAAGCTGCATTGCACTGTTTATTGTCAATCCTTCCCCCATTATCTTGCATTACCCTAATAGCTTAATCTAACTCTGGATTATAAAGTTATGTTTCAATCCACTATGTACTCGTATTTTAAAAGTATCTGATGGAATTATATTAAGCCCTTACACTTCCACGCATATTCATGCAGTCCAGTCGTTATGCGATATAATTAATTTGGCTTTATAGGAATGAATAAGGTAAAACATAAATTAATCCTACCAGAATTTTCATGGAGAAAGAGTGGGAACCATTTGTAAAAAAATACTCTCTCAATACACAAATCCTGAATTCAAATACCAATCTCTCGGTTATCAATAAACCGTAATAAATTATCCTGCCAAATACTTAACGCTTTTGAAAATGCGGGTAATTATTGAATATTCGTGCGTGTGTATATTAAAAAAAAAGTACAATTAATCTAGTAAGAAACAGTTTTCCCAATATATTTAATATAAAGTGGAATATATAAGAAGGGCATGATCGTATTTATGTTGACCATACGAAGATTTGAGTAAACAGATAAAGCAAATATAAATCAAGAGTACAGGGGGAAAAGGGGGAGGGTCCAACTTTATGTCAAATAGAGATAGAGCTTCTATATGTTAGAAAATCATGAGACCTTTCTAATTCAATCTAGAGTATGGTTAAGAGAGTTCTTTGTGATATTTAAAATAGTCTTTAAAAAATATTGTTTGGGGTCTTTATAGGGTTTTTGAACTAAAAATTGTCCTTCAAATGTGTGTAACCTTTTTACCCTGTACCGCTCAAATCAAAATTGGTTTTAAGTCAGTGGGTTTATAGAATCATGGAGAAATCTTGCAGTGTAGTTTATATAACGTTTTGGTGTATTCGCGTTATTTAACTGAAGAGGTTCAAATTTACAATTCGCAAGAAATCCGCTTTTACTCTCTAGACCAGCGGTTTTCAAACTGTGGTATGCGTAGCCCCAGGAGTACGCGGGCACCTTTCAGGGGGTACGCGAGCAGTTCTCAAGGGTAAGTTGACCTAATAACAAGTGACTTATGGAAAACACTCATTCTTGGCAGTTATCGTTATCTGGTTATTTCCAACCATCTTTTCCCCGTATTTGCTCTCGGATATTGACCTATTTCTGAAAATTTTCAACCATCTACTTGACACCTTCTACATTAGTAGTTTATGACGACTTTCTCAAAAACATATCTCTGTGAGAGTGGTTTTCAACAATGGTGTACCTAAAAAATAAGTACCGCAATCGGCTAAATTTGGAGCTGGATATTCGCTTGAAAGTTTCAACTAGACAACCAGACATAAAAAAAAGGTGTGCCTAGCCAAGCAGCCACCCACAACCCTCTCACCGAAAAACTTTGGGATTCATAATATATCAGCTCCAGAATTACAATTAAAAATCTTGATTTGAAAATATTGTGTTTAGGTTTACCTTTTTTCTCTATTTTTGAATGAATTTGTGAAGAAAATGTGTAAAACTTTTCTACAACCTTTTACAGTAAAATTATGTTTATTTAACTGTTCATAAAGATTCTAAATAAGAGGTAATGTTAAGTCTATAGCAGTAGGACTCTCTCTAAATAGCTTTTTCACATTTTTAATATTTTTATAATGGATATTTTTCCCAATAGATTAAACAGATAAATAATTTACCATGGGGTCATATTTTCTAATGCCTGTCATTGGAATTTTTTATCTTGGGGATATATTAAAGTTTTAGTCGTGGCCATGGTGTACAATCTAAAACAAGTTTGAGAACCTCTACTCTAGACTATTATATTTTAAGAATCAAATAGCCGCGGTGGTTGGTACGGTCGGTACGATTGCAGAGAAAAGATGAAAGGAGCCGAACAGTGAGGCACAACGACGTTCATTAAAAACACAAGTTTCACATTTCTCGTTGTCATGGTAACGTTACCTAACAATCTATCTCTTCCGGCTTTGCTAACAGATAAACTTTATATAGTCACTGTTTGATAGTCTCTGACCTAAAATATTATTTTTTGGATATACATCAAAATTGCTAACTTCTGGAAAAATTGTGTCGTTTTATTATTTCGATACAATAAACTGATTTTCTACACTGTCGTACGTATCCTAGGTACTCGACATTTTGAGGACCAATAAGATGGTATTACGTTAGCACTAAGATCTTCATAGAATATTTTAAGAGTTTTGAATTTAGGTTTAATGGTTTTTTTTAATAGTTAACAACACAATTTACAACACCAACGAACCCAGGAATAAATTTCCGTATTATAAACTACGTTACAGCTTAATAATACGTTACTTACGTATAATAGACTTACATTAATTACTCTACAATAGCCCCATGGCTTCTTTGGTGCTGACTGACAGCTCACAGCTGACAACTGACGGCTTTGAAAAGCTAACAGATCAAATTATATATCCCTACGCCGAACCATATGATCTGAAAAAAAAACATGTGTTTAGCAGCTGTCACTTCTGACAGTCTGACTGTCAGAAGTCAACTGTGAACTGTCAGTCAGCACCAAAGAAGCCATGGGGCTACTGTAGTTACCATGAATTGTCTGGTGGCCTACTTATACGAGAAAAAATCACCAAAAAATACTATTTTATAATTAATTCAAATATGACAGAGACCTCTTTTAACCATAATCTCAAGTGAACTATAAAGATATCATGATTGTCTAACAGATGGTAGCATTGTTTCAAATTTGAGTTAAAATTTGATTCCCCCCCCCCCCTTTTTTCAT
>CABFWO010000773.1:36972-52324 GCA_902155825.1 Timema genevievae
TTCCCCCCCCCCCCTTTTTTCATATTTCAGATAATTTTTTTTATCTTTGTTCTACAATAGTAATGCTGAGTTTCTATTCTATCCGTTTGTCGATGATGTTGCCTACTTACGGGACATATAGGGGCCATTGTATTGGTTGCTTCTCAAATCTCAACTCACACTGTATTGAAATCCCCTGCTCTCTATACTTGTCGCCTGAGAGTTCCCCCCTCACCCCGCTCAATACAATGGTTAGGAAATGAATAGTATTTGAGCATGTTAAGTTGGATTCACACTGAAAGGGCTGTGCGCCTACTGTGTCGTGTCGTCACCATGCTTTGACTGTTTTGGTCACCGTAGTTACTTTTGACATTGAGTTTTTCAACTATCTCCTTCCAAATATTTTATTTGATGATATTATTTTATATATATATATCTTTATGTTGCAAATTATATAAGTAATCATAGTCTTGTACCAAGTTTATTAGGATTTCTTCAACCATAATTTAAGGCTGCACGCGATAGTTGTGTTGAAATGTTCTGCAGCCATTGTCAGATTATGGATAAGAACCTTCGTGAATGTTCACATTTTCCGGAAGAAGCCGAGCTAGGGTAAACGACACATGGTCAATCTTAGGGCGCCTAGATTACACTTACACTCCTGACAGGGCTGTGCGCCCACCGTGCTGGATCGTCTGAAACGTGACTTTGGGAGAATACTTTTGAATCAATCCAGGATGACACAGTCGGAGCACTGTCGGTGCACAGTTGGCGCCCAGCCTTCTCAGTGTGATCAAACTTACTTCCTCTTGAAGAAATATTAGGACAAGATCACTTTCTAGCCTCACTATAACAGCCCGGGAATCAATCGTGTAACACACTCTGATAGACTGTCTATTTAAATTTTCCTGAAGAGATCTCTCTTCCACTTCTACATACACAAAACGCATACTTTTAGACACAATGTTTGCCCGTAAATAGATTCAATTTTAAGCTTTCTTCTTTATTGTCCCACTGGAATTTACAATTTACATTCTTCCAGAAAGATTTCCAAAAAAACATTTTTCAAAGTTGGAGTTGTGAACATTTTTTTAAAAATACAAAAAAAAAGTTAGAAACCAATTCACGCTACAAATACATAATATGTAAAGCTACACGACAAATATTTTAATTGCCTATTCAAGTATTCAAGTTGGGTTTTTTCCACTAAAATGACTGAATATCTCGTTGAGTAAACGCGAAGTATATAAACACAATAAATTCTCTCTTTCATTTTGTTCTGCGTGACGGGTAATAATACACAATACTCAAAACCGTGTATAGTAGGTTTTATCATTAAAATCGTTAAAAGCGCACGCTCACCTATGTGACGAGACATCCAACCAACTAAATAAAACAGGGGTGTTCAACCCATGACCCACCAGCCCCTTGCAGCCCACCGGCTCATGAAAAATATAAAATTGTCTCTAGATAAAAAAAATTACGAATATAGGTACTATATTTTACATAATCAACTAATAAAATAAATACGATTTTTACGTTATTTTATAAAAGATTCCTCCTTTTTACTAAGATTAGGTTTTTATACAAATGTAGGCCTACTTTGAACCAGCAAATGATAATTCTAGTAGACAGGACAAATCGCGCTACTTCTTACTAGAAACAACAAGAGAACATACTTCACGAGGAATCCGGAAACAGGCCCAACTAAACCCTAGTGTGAGCATAAGTGAATAAGAATGATCTAAAATGAATATTTTAATACGTATTCATTCCGAATATTGTGGATACAGTATTGAGGCCCACGGGCCAACAAGAGACAGAAATGTTGTCTCTTGAACATAAAAAGTTTGTAGAACCCTTGGTTGAAACTAATAAATAGTATCAAAGTTTTTTTTTCCATCGCTATTACTAATTTAGGGTTATGACCGCAACATACCTGTTTAGAGAACCATCCACTTAACATACAAAAAATGTTGATCGTCCTGTAACAATATTTTTAAATAACAAACGTACAGTATTAATTAATAGAAAACGCGTTAAATGCACAGCCAACAGGACCAAAATACACTGCAACCTGCGTTACCTTGTCCTAAAATGACGTCACTGTTACTAAGATATATTGGTCGTGTGTGTGTGTGTGTGTGTGTGTGTGTGTGTGTACGCGTGTGTGCGTGCGTTTCAGAGTGACTGTAATAAGTTTCTGGGAAATTAAGGCAATTTTTATAAAATACTAATATTATTTGGGTCACTCTGTGCCCGGACTAGGAGGTAGTTTTTAAACCATTTCCTTTCCCTGATGCACTTCTATTTGTCTTCTGGGTAAGGGGTAGTTTTAAAAACTTGTCCCTTACCTGTTGCGCGTCATATTGCGTCTAGTGTAAGGGGTAGTTTTAAAACTATTTTCCTCCCTTGCCGCACTAATCGTCTTGTCTTCTTCGTAGGGGGTAGTTTTAAAAACGTGTCCTTCCTCTGTGACACGTCACATTGTGTTTAGGTTAGGGGGTAGTTATAAAACAAATTCCCTTTCACTGGCTTTTGATTCCTCTCTCTCTCTCTCTCTCTCGCTCTCTCTCTCTTTATGAACAAATTTTTCTTGAATACCAAACATTTTATCGTCATTCCAAAACTAATATGACAGAAGATCAAACTCACCGCACTCCTGTACAGTCTCATCCTCTCCTCCCAGACAATCCGGTACCCCGTTACACCTCGAGGCTGCAGGTACACACGTGTCCTCATCACACTGGAACACGTGTCCTTGGAGAGTGCTGGAGTTACAAGGCACCAGCTGACTGGTTACGTGCACGACGTCACCCGAGTCTGAAACAGACACCTTATTTTTTACAATCAACCATTTTTACCTTCTCATGTAGAAGAAGTATTTTAATCGTGAACACTTTTTCTTGAAATTATTATTAATTAATCTTTAACCACCTTCTCATGTAAAGAAAGTATTGTAATCATGAATATTTGCCGACTCAAATTTATTCTTAATTAATAGTATTCTACCTTCTCATGTAACGAAAGTATTTTAATCGTTAATTATTTTTCTTTAATTTATTATTAATTAATTTTTAATTACTTTCTCATGTAGAGGCAGTAGGCCTATTGAAATCATGAATATTTTATTTCTCGAATTTATTCTTAATTCATATATTTTTTACCTTCTCATGTAAAGAAATTAGTGTAATCGTGAATATTTTTTACCTTGAAATTATTATTACTCTTGACATTCCCCATAAAAGGGGTCCTAACATTTTTTTTTTCTTTTTGCCCCCATAACTGTCTGCTTCTTACTGTTACCGGGACAAAAGCCAAAATAATTTCATAAATTTTGTTCAAACTTTATATTTATATGTTATACGGTCATGCCTCTTATTTTAACCCTCAAATTAAAGGTACTTTACTGCTAGCTTATTTTAGAAAACTACTACCCGTTCTAGCTATGTAATTGGAATGAGGAAGGAAGGTTTTTGAGGGAATGTGCTCTCATTATTTGATCTCAGTGGTCTTGGGGTAAAGTGCCCACCGCAGGACCCAATGTTCATGGGTTCAAACCCAGCCGAAGTGTACGAATTTTTTTTAGCGATAAAAATCCCTACATCTTTTTAGAAGGGAAAGTAAAGCCCTCATTCCAATGTCAATTGTGATATGTAAAACTACCCCTGGAAGGTATGGTAAAATACCAGCAAAAGTGTTAGGCCCTTTCACGATCTCTCTCATTCAGTGTGTCAGTAAACGGGGCAAGAGCCACACTTCCCGAACTACCCTAGTAGATGAGATTTCTACCAGATTGGTGTGGGCAGCACTAACCAGCTGAAGGGCTGAGTGCATGCCCAACTCTATATGGATAGAAATCTCAATGAACCAACCTACGAGTTGTTGACTTAAGAACAAGAAAATATCCTCGTTGGCAATCTTCCAACTGAGCAAATAAATTAGTTGTATATATAAATGTATATTATGACCTTGATACAGTCATCAAGGGCAACTTTAAGCATATGGATAATGAATAGTATAATATTCCTGGGGAAAGTTTAGTTCCACATTGGGAACGATTAATGAGTACAATTTTACGTCTATGAATTTTTAATCAAGTCTAATATTGAGATTAATATAATTTTTTTAGCACCGTGTCTGACTACCCGTTCAGGTTAAACGCTTGTATACTATTTAAGCTAATGGTTTTTAGGTAAAGAAAGGTTGTATTAACAGGAAGTGTACCCACATTTGCGTGAAGGGAGAGTGGAAGAACGTTTTGGAAAAGCCATCCTCAGTACACCCGGCCGAGATTCGGACCTCGATCTCCCCGTCATCGGCAGTCTCCAATCGACTGCAAGAATCGCGCGTTATAGACCACGCGGCCACCGAGGCGGGTTTGGGTTCAAATGAAAGGGTGAGTTCTATCTTAGGTACAATCATTTGGGGCAATGCTACGTCTATGAATTTTTATTCATGGTCAGAATTGGGGTTAAAATAAAGGGCGCTGGGGGTTTCCTTATTTGGAACCGTCGGTGAGCGCAACGTTACGTCTATGGATATTGAATCGTGCCTTGAAATTGGTTCGTGGTGAGGGATGTTCTTTGATACACAGTGGTGAGCTTTAGTCAAACACAATGATGAGCCAGACCGGCGCTTCCACCGTCTGACGTCATGCCACTCCATCTCTCTCTCTCTCTCTCTCCCCCCCCTACCACCCTTGATTTCATATCCTCCCCTTCAAGGAATTCCCCAACTTCAATACGACCACCACAACGCCTCTTTGTGTTTGACAGCCTGCTTCCGACTACTCCCCGTCACTTTCTGTCCCCTCTACCCCCTAACCCTGTCATCTCTTGATTCCTAGCTCTTCCTAACCCTTTTACTACCTTCCCCCCACCCCTTAAAGGCAGCATACATGCAATACGCTTCGATGTTAATCAACAAAGAGGAATATTTTGAAATGTTATGTACAGACCTCGACCAGAAAATCGTGAGAGATATTGTGATTTAAACATTTCAGGGGACGATCATTTTAATCTCAAATATCAACAATTTTTATATAAAATACGTTGAGATGGAAGGAAACTTAACTCAAAGTTCTAACCGTTTTTGTAAAAAAACAAAACAAAAAAACCTTTTAGGCAAAGAATAATATGTAGAATATTTCTCCAGTAACTACGTTTAGTTTAATTTTTTGCATATAGTAATTTCAATAGTTTTTTTTAGCACTGCACCTGTTCGGGCTGTACGCCTATGTACTAATTACACTAATGTGTTAGTGCACCCGCATTTGTGTGGGTAAGAGTGAAAAACCATTTAGATAAAACCACCCTCAGTGCACCCGACCGGGATTGAGCCCGGATCCCCCCGTCTTCGGCAGTCCAGCCCAACACGAGATTAGTGCGTTAAACCACACAGCCACCGAAGCGGGTTTCAATAGTTCTTGAATATCTGTTATGAGCTTGTTGTCCTTTAAACAATAAACATTTTAAATAAAAGAGAAAAAGTATTGGTTGAATTCTGGAGTGTACATAAAAGATATTCACGATTTGATAATTAACTATCTAGTTATCTTGCCTTTGGTAAGTTGAGTTTGGAACTAAGGAAGAAACTAATGAAATGCTACAATTGGAGCATTACGCTGCCTGGAGCAGAAACTTGAACTCTCAAGAAGATGGAAAGTAAGTACTTCGAGAGCTTTGAAATGTGATGCTAGAGAAGACTTGAGAAGATCAGATGGACAGATAGGGTGACAAATGAAGAAGTCCTAAGAAGAGTGGATGAGAAGGGAACCATTTTATACGTTACTCCTCGCTACAAAGCAAACTGGATTGAACACATCCTCAGTAGGATCTGTCTTCTGCACGACGTCATGGAAGGCAGAGTCAAGGGAAAGAGGAACTTAGGAAGAAGGAGGATTCAAATACTAGATGACTTGAAGGAAAGAAGATAATTCTGGGAACTTAAGGAGAAAGAAAAGAACAAGTGGCATTGGTGATCTAAATTCACTGACAAAAGGACTGGCCCTTTTTTTAAAAGACAGAACACATAATAATAATAATAATAATAATAATAATAATAATAATAATAATAATAATAATAAACAACTCAAAAAATTATAACAGTCTGAAAGTAAGGTCGTCCTTCAACCCTATTCTGAGACTGCTCTGTAAAATTCCCAACTTGACAACCAACCACCTTCAAATATATTTTTCAAACTATCCTCCTATTGAAGTCTTGTGGCCAGTTTTATAGTCAGACTTAGTACGCCTCAAGGGTGGTGCTTTAATAAATATAAGACGACACCTACATAAACCAGAATACAATAAGCCAGTTTCACAAACTGGCCCATTCCATTTGAGTTTAGGTAGGTGTCGTCTTGTATTTAGTAAAGCACCACCCTTGAGGCGTACTAGGTCTGACCATGAAACTGTCCCTTGGTCTATCAAAGTGTCTTTTGTCTTCAGGTTTCCCAAATAAAATTTTATCTACTGTTAAAATTACTAAGTAGAAAATTATAGTCCACTAAACAATATTTGATTTATTTTGGCATATAAATGTATAAATATCAAATCAGTCAAGTACATATCATTACACCCTATCTCTTTCAGGTCAATTCTAATGTTATCTTCCCATCTGTGGTTAGGTCTATCCAATTTCCAATAGTCTATTCCCGTTGGGCTTGCCAGACAATACAATGAATAATAATATAGAATCTCCCATTCACACTGCATGCCCTGCACACCTTAATCTGCGGAATTTGACTGCCCTGCTAATGCCTAGTGATGAGCAAAAAGAACGTCCCTCATCATTATGTAAACTCCTCTCTCCATTATCTTCATTTCTCTTTGGACCAAATATTTTCCACTTACCTAAATATCAATAGGGTGTAATTTTTGAATCTTCTTTATATATATAAAAATTCAGAATAATTGCTTTAAAAATGTCACAAAACTCTTTCAAATAATGTGTTTCATGTCTACGTGATCGTTGTTGTACAATATAAGAAACTATGAAGACTAAAATAAGTAATTAAACCTCTCAAAGTTCTTATGAGCATGCGAAAGATTTTTTCCTAAAATTACTGATATATTGAGCACAAACTCTCAAAAATCCTCGCCATCCCTTGGCCTAAGGCGTCGTTCATACATTAGGCCGGAACGTCGGTGACAGGGATTTTAGAACAAAGAAAATGTAAACATATCACAACGTTTTAAATTCACACAAAAAGATGGAAGCATCCCTTGTATTGCGATAAAGTTTCAAACAACACAAACAAATCAAATAAATAGGGACTACCCTTTAGTAGTTCCGAGTTCAGTCACGATGACACCCTGATCATTGAGTCAACTTTATTCAATTTACCGATTTCTAAAGATGTCCTTGTCCATACAACTAATCCCGTATCACCCCCCCCCCTCCGCCCCCACCACAAACCGCTAAACTCTGAACTAGCCTGATGATAGCTGCTCATTACATCAAAAACAACCCTTAACGTTGACCTTGCTCTAGTTGTACCTAATTAGCACCTGCACCAGGGACTGACTGTAATGAGAAGGCCGACGTTTATTGGATCACCAAAGAACGCCGCTGTGTTTGGTGCTAATTTACCCATTCATTCTCCTGCGAACATTTCGAAGTTCCCCTAGACAACTATTCAGCCATGGTTGGCGACCAAAGTAAGCTCTTCAGACGGAGCCTCTAAAGTGTTCTATTCAACGGAATTGTATAAAGCTCCAATGGAATCTAGAACCTTCCCTGAAAACATCGTTAAAGTGCATTCGCCAGGATGAAATGGGTTAGGGACAATGCTACTATTTTTATTAGTTGGTGCAGGTTTAGGTTAAGTTGTCCTACTCAGTATCCTTGTGGTTGTAATGAAGAGGGAAACGAAACGGTCTTGATTGTAGAGTAGGGGTCGACGGACCAGATATCCGCTATCCACCGGCCAATCCAGAGTGAAATAAAGAGAAAAGAAGGAGCCATTGATTATTCTAAGAAGAAAAAAATAGAAACTTTAATAGATGACAGTAAGTTAGGATTTTTCCACAAGTGGAAATAAAAATACATTGAAGGGCTAGTGCCGGTATCACGATAAACTTAACGTTCACTTAACTTTCACGTAACGATAACATAATGTAAATAAACTTGAGCATGCCCAGGATTCACGTGTTGTAACGTAACAATTTGAGCAAAACACAGACAATGGTTTTGGACGGTTTGAAAACAAATTGTTCACTGAAATGAAACTCGAGCATTTAAAACCGATTAGCCTGCAATTACTTGTAATAGAAACTTTACTGACTTTGGAGAGTAAAGTGTAACAAAAGGCTTCTTAATTTTATTAGATTTCGCGAGACTCGGGAAAAAAAAATTGTACCGAAGAAGTCTTTACCGCTTCGGTGGCCGCGTGGTCTAACATACCACTCTCGCAGTAGACTAGACTGCCGATCTATGCTCGAACCAGAAAACGTATCAAAATGTGGTTTCCTGATATGCTTATTTGAAAATAGAGTAATTGGATCTAGTTTAGTAAGATTTTCATTTAAAAATGATAATTTTTGCTTTTTCATGACCCTTTATTTCTCGGAAAAAGATGGTGTTGTGCTCGTCAAAAAACAAAAATTGAATTCGAAACTTGGATGAGTATCAGCGTTTCATTACCCACTGAACCCAATAAGAGTATATTGCTGTCTGTCTGTGCGTCTGTATCTCAGCCTGAAGCTTAAACCTTTTTATCGATCAGCCTTAACATTAAAAACAGAACGGTGCATTTAAGTTTTCAGATAAAATAACTTGGAAAGTACTTTTACATGAGTGAATATCTACAATTTTGATCATATTTCCACAACCAGCCCCGTGGTGTAGTGTTCAGTGAACCTTGCTACGAGATTAGAGTTTGGTAATTGCACAATCCCAGGTTTGGCTGTTTGGAGACGGCGAAAGCCAGAAATTGAATATAACTTCGGGCTTTGGTCATTTTAAAACATCCAATCCTAGGATTGAGAAAAAAAATTCATCCATTGGTCATTTAAAGGCTTGTGCCCAAAATGTATATCTATATATATGAAATATATTTCCGTTTAATTCTTTGCCTCGGTACAAACTAACATCCTTCTCGGGCAGCCTATTGAGAGCCACTGCGATAGACCATTCAACCATTGAAGCGGGTTTACGGCACAACAATGGATTAATTACTATTTTCCATCTATTACATTTAAAAGTTGTACTTTAATAATAATCAGACGTAGTATTAGTTTTTTTATATCACTGCGTTTTACTACATGTATAGGATATACGTATGTATATGATAATTATTCTAGGTGTGAGGTAGAGGTAGCTGCATTTGCTTGGAAGTAGAGTGGGAAACCATTTAGGGAAAACAATCCTAAGTAGATCCAGCCTGGATTCGAACACTGATCTTTCCATCATCAGCAGGCCAGTTTAAAACGAGCTGACGACTTAGATCAGGGATGGCGAAACTTTTCAGACCAATGTTCCACTTGAGTTCTATCTGAATTGTGTACTAATTTGGTGTGTCACCTTTCATTTAGATTTTTTTACGAATATTTAAAAATTAAAACTTTTTGACTATGCCTTTTATGAAATATTTTGAATAAATTATATCAAATTGTAAGTCTGTTCATAGCCCCTAGATATAAACGAAGGAAAATGTATCATTTTGTCAAAGTGAGTGTCTTAGAAATTATTAATTTCAATAACTTAAATGAAATCTTTGAAAGTAACACGTTTAGGGTTGTAGAAAAATGGACTTCCAAAAAGTATACGACTTTGGCAAAAGTTGTATTTTATGTTTATTTCTTCTATGTTGACGTTCCACTTAAATCATGGTCTAAGGAAGGGATGGCAAAATTATGGCATACGTGCCACTTGGGTTTCCGTATGCAATAGATTTGTACCCGCCTCGGTGGCGTAGTTGGCAAACGCGCTAGTCGTGTTGAGCTCGACCGCCGAGGACGGGGAGATCGAGGTTCGAATCTCGGTCGGGTGAACTGGGGGTGGTTTTTCCTAAATGGTTTTCCACTCTCCCTCCACGCTAATGCGGGTTCACTTCCTCTAAATTCAACCGTCCCAATTCCTAATCCATTAGAGTAATTAGTACTTAAGCGTATAACCCGAACGGGTAGTAAGACGTGGTGCTAAATTCAATAGATTTGTAATCCATTCCTTAGACCACGCCATATATGTGCCATCCCTGCCTTCGACAGTTTGGTCTACTGGATTGGGTGTAGGCCTAATATTAGTTGAGATTTTGTGTTGAGTGAGAGAGTTTTCAGTTCCCCTCCACCCCTCCTTGACTGCGATGCTAATCTTAAAGCCATTTTAGTGGTAGTAACAACAGTTCACTCTTAATTAAGTTAGTCCAAGACAAACAAAAGTGAAGCATTAATTATTCAAAGTGAGACACTTTAACCAAGTTTAGAAGCAGGATGTATAATATAGCTTGTGTGTACATAGACAAAGTATCCTTTCTCTATGGTGTGTATTAGGCTAATTTATCTCCTTCCTACTCCCACTATATTCCCATAATTCACAGATCACATAGAAGATAGATAATACAAAATTAATAATTAATTATGCGTAGCCGTAATTCTAATGTTTAGTTAATTACCCATTACACACCTCAGCGTAGTTATTGGAAGAAAAGGTATCTGAATGCACCAATCCTGGGTGAATTAAGGTATAATATAGTCTAATCTCCATGGTAAGAACCATATATGATATATTTTTTGCACTGCGTCTTATTACTCGTTAGGTTTATACGCTTATATATTACGCTAGTGATTTTAGCGGTTATAAAGCCCATGTTTAAAGGACGTGTACCCACATTTGCGTATAGGAAGAGGGGAAAACCAACCTTATTACATTCTACTGAGATATGAACCTCAAGCTTCCCATCATCTGCAGTCTAGTCTACTGCGAGAGTAGTGAGTTAGACCACGCGGCCATCCAAACGGATAATTAATTGTTATATATCTAAATTAACTAGATCTAATTTCACGTATTCATACGCCAGGTCATGTAATCTGAGTATATCACTTTTGATAGAAATTAACACTACATATAAAATAGAAATCTATGTTATCCATGCTGACTGCAAAATATTTCGAATTTTCTAAAAGATACTTTATATTAAAATTTGACTATATAAGTGATGAAGGCAGTTTATAAATACGTCATTTGAATATTTATCAATCTTTGGTTTCCTGTCACATTATTCAACAATTATAAGAAGAGGAACAACATACATCATTTATTAATAAGCGATATAGGGAATTAATTTGTTTGGTGAACTTGATGTAAAGTGCTCGCCTCAAGTACCGATTTTCGTGGGCTCAAACCCAGCCGGGATGGACAGATTTTTTTAGTGATACAAATCCGTAGCACAACTTTATTCGGAGTAGAAGTAAAGCCTTCGGTCCCATGCCGATTGTGCTATGTAAAAGAACCCTGGAAAGTATGGTAAGATACCTTTACCGTCAAAATTGGTAGTCTCTTTCACTCTCACTTTTATAAATTTTCGTGTGCTGATATCAACAGTCTGTTCAGAAAGTGCACATTAAATAACTCAAATAAAGTAAATAAATAAACATGTATTTCCACTAGTTATGTGTCGTGGCGTGTTGCCATTGGAGCTTGCTCAAACTGGACTTGTGATAAATTCTACCTCCCTTATCTCCCATTTTATCAACACTACCTAATATTTGTTACATCTAGAGAGAATAGTGTGTCATATTCTTACTCAAGTCAACTTTCGCTGGAGTTTTTCTAAGCTCCATTACTGTTTCCAGCCCGTGGTCTGGATTTTTTTTTTATTCAAGCCAGATATTTTCTACTGCCGGCTGGCTAGGCTTGTCGTAGCTTCCTATGCCTTATAATTAAGACTAGGACAGGCCCAACATCCATCCCCCTGCCGTCCGTTAAACCCACATTTTACCAATGATACATTTTTCATCCTTGCCGGGAATCGAACCCTGGACAGACACAGACAGACACGCTACCGACTGATTTGAGCTGTCTGATACTTTCGCTGAAATGCGTAAATAATTTCGTCTACCTAAGTTTCTGTTCCAAACAACATAAAAGTTTATATTTTCTGAAATATTATTTAACGATATTAAAATTTTTACAAGCGAGTGTTCATTTCCATTATATGTCTAAATTTTATTTTCATTATATGATCAATAAGATGGTACAAATAATTAGGGTTAGTTTGGTTTAGGGCAACATAAAACGGCATGATAATTCATTATCTGGTGGTTGAAAAGTTTTACGGATACAATCATTTGTTTGTATAGCAAAGTAAAAAGACTTAGCCACAATCAAAAATATATATCATCTAGGGTACTAATTGGTTATATAAAAAGTGATTTTTATTTTACAGAAGTATTAGTTAATTTTTATTTTTTCTTGACCCCTTCAAAAAAGGAAGTGTTGTGATCGTTAAAAAAAATAGAATTCGAGATTTTGATGAATGTCGTCGTTTCATGACTCCCTGGACTCTAAAAATGTGGTTTTAACGGTGCTGTCTGTCTGTCTGTCTGTGGTGTCTGACTAGAGCTGAAACCTATCTACTGATTGGTTTAAAACCGGGTCTCTTGGGTTTATATAAGGTCTGCCAAAGGGGTTTTTAGTATTATTTATCTAACTCTAGAATTAAATGTAGTTCAAATTACTTGAAAGTGGAAAATAGAATAAAACGATTTTCTCGAAATGTGCTTTGATGATTTTGATTAAAGTGTGTATCCCAGCACTGTTTGATATTTGAAAACAAAATGGCACATTTCACTATCCCATAACATTTATTTTAAGCGTACTATACATAAGCGTAAATTTCTAATTTTTTATCGTATCCCTGAAACTCTTATATATATATGAAATAAATTATATTTTTAATATACATACAACTTTGAAGTATAACACTTTTATTTTAAATATATTTTTTTTATAAAACCAATATTCTCCGATCTATAAGCAAATAAATGTTTTTTAAAAGTGGGTCTGTGGAATGGCGTATTGATTGTTATTCTTTTTGGTGAACCGAGATGTTTTCTTGATATGTTTCTGTAACATTGTGTATTATATTAACCTATTTATTCCATTTGGTTGAATATTATGTTCTTTTTTCCATTATGTTTCTGCAATAACGTCTCACGAGTTTTAAATAAATGTCTCCATTTTTAGGCAAAGGAAAGATCTAGTCTGTGTGGCGAACCATACCATTTATCTATAAGTCTTAACTGTATCTAACGATAAAAAAATAAAGTGTTGATTTTGGTAAAAAAATAAACTGAGAGTAATTTTCGCAATTTATATTAAGGTGCTCATTTGATTTATTGTCCTTGGCGTTCTAGTTTCTGTAAATAGAAATTTAACAAGCGCTTCGTTAGCATTCGTGATTCGTTTATGAAAATTACTTTTTAACACGCAATTAGGGGTTGCAAACCAAAGAGCTTTAAATGAATGCGATTCCGATTGTAAACGAGTGGAGGGTGAAGAGCTAAAAGTATATTTAATAGCTTTCTAAAAACAGTAAACGAAATGTCTGAAAGGAGAATAAAAAAAAAAATAAAAAAAGATATTCGTGTGCCACTATAATTATTTTTTCATTTATTTGAGGTATTTAACGTGCAAATTATGAATCTACCTATTATATCAGCACATGACTTGTAAACTAACTTAAATTTAGAATAGACACAAAACCTAGACCCCCGACCGTTAATTCATCACGGTGAAAGGAGAAACCCACATTTCACCCATGATACATTTTTCATCCAATGCCAGGAATCGAACCCGGGAGTCTTAGATCAGCAGACGGATAAGCTACCAACTAAGCTAAGGTGTCGGAATATAAATTAATATAAGGGATTTTCTAACGTTAATAAAATTTCAATTATTTTTATGGTAAAAATTAAATGTATTATTATTCATGTTTAATATACATTAGCCCTGCGTTTTTACTATTTCTCCAGATTGTATTCATATGTACATTACTTACTATGATAGTGAGTTTGGAATGACGAAGGTTGACTTTAGAGTAAATATACCAGCATTTGTGTGGCTAGAGGGTGGGAAAAAATTAAGTAAAAATCATCAGTAAAACTGACCGGGACTCAAATTCCAATCACCCTGTCATCAGCAGTCTAGTACATTGCAAGAGTGGTGCCTTAGACCATGCGGCCAACAAAGAAAGTTTGCTGACATTTAGTTACATCAAATAGCAATGAACGATTTACAAACCGACAAAATGATCCTTAAAAAAATACTTTTCACATTAATCGACGGACACGTGAACTAAAAGTTAAGCTAAATTCATACTAGATGAAATAGCCAAGCTATTATAGAATCAAATAGCCAAAGCTATTATGTATGCTTTTATTTTAGTGAGGATCACTCCATCTAGATATCATATTCTGAAGATTGAAAATTCCTCACTAAAATAAAAACACAAATAATAGCTTCATTAATTTGATTCTTAAATATGCAATCCCTTACAATTATAATAATTGTACAAGTGGCAGCATTAAGCCAACTACCGAGTCGAAGGTGGCTCCGTTATCTGATAGCTGGTGATCTCAATAAAATCACACATTTGTAGCCGACGATTTCCGCACGTCCAACATAGACTCTACATTAAAATATGAGTGATGAATGACCAAGGGCACGGGACGATTCCTGGATAGCTCAGTAGGTAAAACATTGGCGTACTAAGCCAAAGGTCCTTGGTTCGATTCCCGTGTCCAGGTGTCATTTTACAATTTTCAGAATAAGCTATAATATATCTGATAAATATTCCCCGTATCTATATATCATATTTTTAAAATTGAAAAATGACATATGGACAATGGAATCGAGCCCAGGTCCTTTGACTAAGAACGCCAATGCTCTAACCACTGAGCTATCTGGGAGTTATGCCGTCATTATTCACTTATATTTTAAGGCATAGTCTTTGATGGACGTGTGGAAATCGTCAGCTACGTATCTAGTTTTTTTTCCTCGTACTTAAAATATATATTTGAGGAAAATCCTCAATATAAACACAATATGCCTTAAATAATATGGTTTAAATATACTCCTAGAACCCTGAATATGTGGCTACATGCCATTTTTTTAACTTTATTTCGACCCCTGAAAGAAAGAAGTATAGTGACCGACAAAAAAAAAGTCTCTCAAGATTTTGATAAAGGTTGACGTTTCATGACCCCCTGAATTTGAAAAAGTTGTTCTTGCATTGCCGTCCATCCATCCATCTATCGGGTCCGTCTCTCCATCCGTCTGCATCTAGAGCCGCAACCATATTACCGATCGGACTAAAACTTGGTATCTCGGGTTTTCATAAGGGCCTCCCCCCCCCCCCCCCCCCCCC
>CABFWO010000773.1:52725-85333 GCA_902155825.1 Timema genevievae
ATTCCTCACATTCACAAGTTGTGATTAATACACATCTTGTCAGAGGTGAAGGAAGGGTTTGGCAATCAGATAAATCTGTGCCGGGACCAAGGATTGAACCCCAGACTCCCAGCACAGAGGTCCAACACCTTACCCCTAGACCATCAGGTAACCATGAAATAATTTATTGTTATAATCTTTTTCGGACACAGATGTTTCTATTTTCTTAATTGTTTTGTATCAATGTACGCTATTTGATTTATGTATGCTCTTTGGTGGAATGTGATGCTTTTTCACAAATTTTACAAGTTTTTAGTTATTTTAACATGAAAGGGAGAGAAAGTCTGTGCGGTGCTCCGTATCATATTTTTAAAAATCATGGTGGATAGAAACATTTTTCTAACCCGTTAAGCATTAAAATGAAGATTCTAATGAAAATATTAAATATCACTTCCTTTAAAATTCCAGCTCTAATAATGAGATTGGTGTTGAAAGCACGAGTATTAAAATATTAACTACCTAAAAAAATTGTAATAAACCTCCTTAAGTGGCGAAATCTCAGCAAACTTTTGCGACTTCTAGAGCAAAAGAATTTTATCCACTCAGTTAAAGAGTCTGATAAACTTTTGTCGTAAAATATCATAAAACACACACAAAAGTGCCAGAATTTACAAAGCAGTATTTCATTATTATGTTTTTTTACGAGGACATAAAACATACCTCGTATAGAAGATAATTTCAAGACAACACTATAGTTTTGTACTATTAAAAAAGTCACTACCCCATATACCCTTATGTTACATATTAAATCTTAGGCTTGGTTTTATTATAACTTTTACTTTAGTAAAATGCCGCGTATTTATAAAAATTTATCATTCCTGCTTTAGAACACTGTGTTAGATTGTATCCACATTAGGGCAATATATTGCAATATTAAATAATAATAATTATTATTATTATTATTAGCACCGTGGTTTACTACCCGTTCGGGTTGTACACACGCTAATATGTAATGGTAGGGTGCTTGTGAAATGAAATGGAGGACCTACAGTTTAACGTGGAATCCGAACCACGGTGGAGGCCTGGAATTCCTCACATTCACAAGTTGTGATTAATACACGTCTTGTCAAAGGTGAAGGAAGGGTTTAGCAATCAGATAAATCCGTGCCGGGACCGAGGATTGAACCCCGGACCCTCAGCACAGAAGTCTGACACCTTACCCCTAGACCACCAGGTCACCAATATTGAAATACAATGGTTAGGGATATAACATTGTTTAGATCGTTAAATTGTTTAATCATCATCCTTTGAGTGTGAACTAATATAGTACTATATTACATATATGGGAAGTTGTAAATATGGAGATTTTATGTAATTCCTAAATGCAGTGCCTGAAATTCGTCAGATTAAGATGTAAAGTTGAATCATAATTTTAAAAATAAATATTTTAAACAAAAGGGTGAGGAGTTACAAGAAAATAGTACACATCTAAGACTTATGTTCTTGAAGGAAAATTACTAACTGTTTTATGCAAAACTTCTTACTAACCGTTCAGGTAGTACGCTCATGTACTAATTACGCTAATCAGATAGGGATTAGAAATGTTATATTTATAAGAATTGTGCTCGACTTTGCGTGGAGAAAGAGTGGAAAACCATTTTGTAAAAACCACCCTCAGTACACCCAACCGAGATTCTAACCTTGATCCCCCCATCATCGGCAATCTAGTCTACTGTAACAGTAGCGCCTTGGACCATGCAGCCACCGAAGCGAGTAGTGTTTAAATTTAATCATCATGTGTGTTTCTCGTTTTCTCTCCATAAAATTGATAACAATCTTGTATCCGTTGTTTATTTACTTTAAGTCCTTTATAATGGATACAGGTATTCCTTAGGATTTACTTTTAAAAGGTCTATCCTTCATCGGTGTACACGCAGATTAGATGTCAGGCTCGTCCACTCTGCTTTACCTATGACTGGGAGATCAAGGTTATAATCCTGACTGTATGATCTAGGTGTTTATTCATTTATTATTTCCAGCTTTCCACTCAAACAAATGTGGGTACATTTCTAAATTATAATTTCATCATTCCTTCCTTATCAGCGTGATTAAAATACATAATATGTTTAGTTCTGACTGGTATGAACACGTGCTGAAAATGTACAACACATCTTACTGCCCGTTTGGATTTTTCAGAATATATTCACTATCAAAATAGGAATAATCAAGAAATAATCTATGGAAAATGTACCCACATTTGCGTGGCAGGAGACTGTTAGTCATATAGGAAAAAAAACTTTCATTATACATGACTAAGATTCGAATCATGATATGTCCGTGATCAGCAACCTAGTTTATCACTGTTATTTTAATGTCTTAACCCAATTGTTCTCAATCTTTTTTTTATTTGTTCACGGCACACCATTATTTCACGGGAGTCGTCGCTGCACACTGAACGTTTCAGGGATGCAAGATGAATAAGGCATGCTCTAATGCTCCATGAAGGGGAGCACGAGAGCAGGAACCATAATGTACTGACCAATTGGTCACATGATGTTGACTCAACTGTAAAGGCGGGTGCTCGCATTTCACGAGGGTAACTGAAACTTTGTACCAAAACATTTTAATTATTATGGGGAATTTAATTGCGTGAACTTGAATTGCAGGATAAAGTAGTATACCTGTCAGCAGGCATTGAATTAGGGCACACTTGAATTGTGGGATAAAGTATACCTGTCAGCAGGCATTGAATTAGGATGCACTCAAATTAGGGATAAAGTATACCTGTCAGCAGGCATTGAATTAGGGCACATTTGAATTGTGGGATATAGTATACCTGTCAGCAGGCATTGAATTAGGGCGCACTCAAATTATGGGATAAAGTATACCTGTCAGCAGGCATTGAATTAGGGCACATTTGAATTGTGGGATATAGTATACCTGTCAGCAGGCATTGAATTAGGGCACACTTGAATTGCGGGATATAGTATACCTGTCAGCAAGCATTGAATTTGGGCACACTTGAATTGTGGGATAAAGTATACCTGTCAGCAGGTATTGAATTAGGGCACACTTGAATTGTGGGATAAAGTATACCTGTCAGCAGGCATTGAATTTGGGCACACTTGAATTGTGGGATAAAGTATACCTGTCAGCAGGCATTGAATTAGGGCACACTTGAATTGCGAGATAAAGTATACCTGTCAGCAGGCATTAATTAGGGCACACTTGAATTGCGGGATAAAGTATACCTGTCAGCAGGCATTGAATTAGGGCACACTTGAATTGCGGGATATAGTATACCTGTCAGCAGGCATTGAATTAGGGCGCACTCAAATTATGGGATAAAGTATACCTGTAAGCCGGTACACATGAATTCCGGAACAGCCTGTAATCCCATTCAACATCTAGCTCCAAACCTAACGAAACCTAACCCAATTCTTTCCATTTTGAACAAGCTCATTATGAATTTAATTTTTACTCTGCAGTTCGTATAAGGGTATTACCAAGCTCGGATGAGCTGCTCCACAATTCGTGTGCAGGGATTTGGGTTTCTATTGTTCCGTGCGGGGATACTATATCGGGGAGGTGGGGGGGGGAGGGAGGGAATCTGGGTGAGAGCCTCCCGCTGATCACTGTTACACTCAATATCACCATCATCTCATCTCATCAGGACATGTAAAGAACCTCCACGGAAAGGATGTACGATTAGTACATTCGGACGTCCCCTGGACAACGGTACATTAGTACTGGCTAATCTTTCACAAAACTGTGCTATGAATGATGTAGCCAAGTTGTGCAAATATTAAAGTGGGTTTTTTTTTTCCTAGACACAAACAAGGCTGAATAGAGAGACACGTCTCTTTGAGGTGAACCTCTCGCTATTGATCAACATGAATGCTCCCCTCTGTAGAGTTACTAACTACCTCTCCCCCTCCCCTCCAGTAACAACCCTTTCCCCTCTTATTTTGCTGCTAGTATACATCCACTCAAATTGCTCATTTCCAATGTTTTCATTTTATTTGAAACGCAAACAGGGGCTATGTTATAAAACAGAAACATTTCCCTAATTTTGGATTAAATGTCCTTCCCGTATCCTTGAACTGATTCCAATTTTCATCTTACTATGGTTGGATCGTCGGCTAAATATACCTATTCAACAGTACAAAAAGTCATTTGATAAAATCTAATGCATTCATACGTCGATTGTAATTGTTCCCCAGCGGCCACGAAATAATTACTCAAAAATGTTTTACTCTCAATTAAACATTTATATTTTCTTACTTTAAAAAAATCCTTTATCAAGTTTTTAATTGTGTCTTTAAAATACAATACTTAGAATTTTTTTTAGTATATATGTTTCTATTCTTGTAACATTTTCGTCATTTATTCTAGTTTCGTAAATTTGAAAAAAAATTATATGTAGACACGGGAATCAAACACGGGATCCTAAGCTTAGCACTCCAACTCTCTTAACACTGAGCTACCCAGGGTTCGTCCATGAACCCATGACCCCAAATGAACCTGAGCAAGGGAGACAAATGACACGATAGTGATACCTTTGACCATTTGGCCACTGAATCGGGTTCTTGTACATCATCATCAAAATCAAAATCATCTTTAACAACTGTTTCCATCCTATGGCCAGGTCGGTTTAATAAAATGCCTCCATCTTCCTCTTTCCTTCCACCATTCTTCCTCCATTAATTGCCTCCATTCTTCTCTCGGTTGCACATTTTCTGTTATCTACTCCTCCCATCTCTTTCTTGGCCTCCCTTGCGGTCTTTTCCCTACTTACTTCATCTTCATAATTCTCTTTGGCATCCTTTCCTACTCCATCCTCATTACGTGCTTGTACAATTAATTGTAAGCTAACAGCGAAACTTGGGAGTTAGATGTGATTGGTTTCGGATGTAGTACCATTGGGTATCATATTTGTAAATGTGAAAATATAGCACCTGAACACGAGAATCGAGGCCAGGACTCTTGGCTAAAGGTTGATTCCCACGTTCGCCGAAAATAGAAAGCAAAATCTGCTTGAGTGGCTCAGCAATTCACAAGCTGTATGTTGGTTGACCCATGATGCATTGCAAAGCAAACTTAAAACAGTTGAGTATCAATATACCGTATTTTCTAGTGGATAAATACATTTTTTCGATCATTCTCCTGATGGATGTTTACAAATTATAACGCTGTGTCGTGGCACAATCCAATACATCGATACACACGCTTCACATTAATGAGTTATTTCAAATCTACTCACAACGGCCAACGAAGCTGTCTGCTCGCTATTAGCTATACAGCGCATGCACTGTCATATGAACATGCGCACTGATTTAAGATGATTGAGTTTGAGATTTGATTGGTTCTCCCGTGCCGAAGATCTCAGGCAGAGCAGACAAAGTAGAAATAAGTTAAGCTTAAGCAGAACAGCTCACGCCGATGAGGCGGAAATCTTGTGATTGGATTATAGCTCATCATTTGACCATGTTTCTGTTCTGCGCTTGTTTTTTCAGAGAACGTGTGAATCCAAAGTAATCATGCCCCTGCTTTACTACCGAGCTATCCAGAGTCCGTCCTTTTCTCTGGTTAATTCAAGGTCACAGGGTCAGGAAATGAGCCTCAGCAAAAGACGGACACTGGATATATCTGTGGCAGAGAATGGATGCGTTTAGCCAAGAGTACCAGCCTGAATTCCCATGTTCGGGCGTTATTTTTTCATATTTACGAATGATACTCGATGGGATTATATCCATAACCCACAGTCCATAGATTACCTCTTAACTCCCAGGCTTGGTTGTTTATTTACAATGATTGTACAAGCATATGTAGTACTATAACCATATTCTTTTCTTAAATAACCGTCTCAGTGGTCGAATGGTATCAGGCGTTACTCTCTCAATAGACTGGCCTGCCGATGAAGGGGAGATCGAGTTTTCAAATTCTGGTCTGATAAAATTAGGTTTTTGTTTTTTCCTAAATGTTTTTCCGCTTCTTTGCCACGAAAATGAGTGTTCACTTTATCTAAACTTAATCCTCCTCATCCCTAACATATTAGCGTGATTTTTACATAATTTTTTAGCCCAAGTGTAGAGTAAAATGCGTTGCTAATGAGAAAACTTTTATTTTTCGGTTTAAATATTTTGGTTTTTTAGCACCGCGTCATACTACCCGTTCAGGTTATTACGCTTATGTACTAATTAAGCTAATAATTTTAAGGATTAGAAAGGCCATATTCAGAGGAAGTGTACCCGCATTTGCACGGAGGGAAAGTGGATAATTTTGGAAAACCACTTTCAGTACACTCTACCGAGATTTGAACCTCGATCTCCCCACCATTGCCAGTCTAGTATATTGCGATAGGTACGCCTTAGACCACAGGGCCACCGAAGAGTGCTTTAAAGTAATTAAAGTGCTCAATAAACTAAATTGGCTACATACGAGGTTGATTTAAACCAACTTTACAGTAAAAAAAAAAGACCCCAACTCGTTCACTGTACTTAATTGATTTTTATTTAGTTGAATAGTCGTATCCCTTTAATTCCTTCGAAAAATCCAAACCACAGTAGATTTGTGATAACCATTTAAACGTAAAAAACTCATCGAAGAGGGAAATTGGTAGCTGCCATTCCCACTTTATTTACAAATCAGAAGCATTACAATTCCCCTTCCTCCATTAAAATTGACGTGAAATTGCTATTTTTCAGCAAAAAAAAAAAAGACAGCTCGTCGATTCAAATAAAACTACTAATTACTCAGGAACCCAGTAGTGGATTACGCTTAACCAATGAGGCCGTGTATTAAGTAGAATATTGAAACAGAGCCATGAAACTAGACCCGGGTACAATTTGTTGAGTAAATATCTAGACCCGCCATAGTATTAATTATTAACGTTTGAGAATCTCTCATAATGGAAATCAGTGTGTTGCTGCTATAATCGTTTGCGGAGTTTGAGTTTAAGGAAGGAAGAAGAGCCAACATAATATCATACCCACTTTCACCTTCGAATGAACTCAAGACATTAATAAGCCAGAATCAGGAGCCGATGTTCGTGGGTTCAGACCCATCCTGAATCAATGGATTTTTCTTGAGCGGTAAAAATCCGTCGCACAACTTTCTTCAGAGGGGAAGTAAAGCCGTCGTTCCCATTTCAATTGTGGCATAGAAATAGACCCTAGAAGACGTGTGAAAATACCATTCCAGGTGAAATTGGTAGACCCTTTCGCTCTTGCTCAGTGAAATTCTTGTGTGCTGATATATAATCAGTTGGTTCGGAAAGTGCGTGTCCAATAAATAAGTAAATAATAAGCCAGAGGAACTGCATTGTTGGTGGTATGGGCTAGGGCGTCGCTCTCGCAATAGACTGGACTGCCTATTACAGGGATATAAGGGTTCGAATCCTTATCGGGTGTACTGAGGATGGTTCTACCTAAATGGTTTTACACTCTTCTTCCACGAAAATATGGGTACACTTTATCTTAACCAAACCTTACTCATTCTTAAAATACTAGCCAGATTATTACATGTGAAGGGAACAGGGGGAAGAGGGAGAGAGATGGAGGGAGGGAGGTCTACTGTTCACAGAAATACTAGTAATTAAGGGTGATTTAAATAGTACTGCTTTTATTCGCTTTGGACAAGCTTCTTTTTAAGCAGCGAATAAAAGACGCTAGCTGAGAGGTTGAACATGTTCAAGTTTAACTCTCCCGAAAAGTGAATAACTAGCTGCTTTTACCAGCGGCGTCTAAAGAAGCGGCTTGTCAGCACATTTAAAAGCAACCAGTGAATGGGTCTGCCTTTAATGCGCATGTGCGAGATGGGCAACTGTCTACGTGTTTGAGTTGAGACGCACATGCGAGGTGAGTTATTTTGACGCCATGACACTCAAGACTGGCTAAACGCTGGTGACTTCCCACTTTCTAGAAGCATTGTGTAAACGTTTATCTGCAGCCAGATATTCGCTAAGGGAAAACGCAGAGGTTGCTTCAAAAGAAGCCAGCGAATATTATAAAAAGCAGCACCATGTAAGTCACCCTTAATACTGTTGTAACGATAGTAACATGGAACCCGCCTCGGTGGCGTAGTTGGCTAACGCGCCAGTCGTGTTGAGCCAGACCTTCGAGGACGGGGAGATCGAGGTTCGAATCTCGGTCGGGTGAACTGGGGGTGGTTTTTCCTAAAATGGTTCTCCACTCTCCCTCCACGCAAATGCGGGTTCACTTCCTCTAAATTCAACCTTCCCACTTCCTAATCCATTAGTGTAATTAGTACTTAAGCGTATAACCCGAACGGGTAGTAAGACGCGGTGCTAAATAAAAAAAAAAAACATGGAACGAGGGTTTCTGTTCACAGAACTACTAGTAAGAGTGTAGTAACGATAATAACATGAGGGAGTCTACGCTTCATAAAACTACAATTCCATGTTTTTTGTACTGCTAGATTCTGGATGTGCAGATTTATATTGTATTTTGGGGGAATTTCCCACAAACCGTTAGAGGCATCTAGGTCCTTTTTTGAAGACTTATAAGGAGCGTTGGCCTACTTAGGAACCTCATGTGCGCTTTCCTATGGTTGATACTGTGTACTAAGCGTGTAACCCGGATGGGTAGTAAGACGTGGTGCTAAATAATAATAATAATATATATAATGAAAGATAAAAATAAAACAGGGGATTATTTGTTTTTATACTTCAAAAAATATAAAAATAAATTATTTATTTACAATCATACTTCTGCACATTCTATAGTGAATTCAGCAATTTTACTAAATATTCTCAATTTTTAAACTGACTGCATGGTTTGACGAGTTTAATGTTTTCTTTATTACTTTTATACTATAAAAAAATAATAGCTAAATAAAACAATAAGACTTAGTAGAATGTCTAGAAAAAATAAATAAAACGCCAAACGTTTACGAGATAGTAAAAAGTAACAATAAAAAAGTACAAACTTGAAACAATTGCCATTTAAAACAACATAATAGAAATTTATGTTCCACGTTAACTTTTATGTTGTTTTTACTTCTTGACGTTAACTTTTATTTTTAGCACCAAGTCTTACTACCCGTTCGGGTTATACACTTAAGTACTAATTACGCTAATGGGTTAGGAATGGGGAATGTTAAATTTAGAGGAAGTGAACCCGCATTTTCGTGGAGGGAGAATGGAACATCATTTAGAAAACACCACCCCCAGTTCATCTGACTGAGATTCAAACCTCGATCTCCCCACCCTCGGCAGTCTATCTCAGCACGAAACTAGCGCGTTAGTTAACTACGCCACTAAGGCCACAGACAGGTTGTCTGTGACCGAGATGGGTTTGACGTTAACTAGCATTTCTTAGTTGGTTCTTGTACAAAAAGTATAAAAAGGTTTTATTATAATCAAAAAATTAAATATTATAAGCTTGATTATGAGTTGAATTATTTAGTTAAATACATTTTTCTTTATTACAAATGACCTATCAAATTACGTTTATAATTTCACTGACATCACCAGTCATAAAATATAGTAATAATATAATAATTAATATAAAATATACTTTTCCTTTCTTATGTCAAGAGAAAGTACTGTGATTTGTCCCTGGCCACGGATCCAAAACGGTTTGATGGATTTGGTTCACACTTGATATTGTGATTTCATAGGTCTAAACCACAACAATTATTTTTACCCTACTCCTGCAATTAAGGGTAGTTTAACTGATGCTTTTTTTAATTACAAATTTTTCAAAAATGCCTAAAATTATTTTGTTTAAAAATGCATATCTAAAATTAGTTTGACACGACAAATAGTACTGTATAATTGGTTTTCGGGCAAATATTCATTGAAGGGTAGTTTAGTGATGAATTGTTTCTCAAAAACTTGCAATAGTTTACAAGTTTCTATAATGATTTGTTTCCAAATCGGTATCTTGGCGGTGATTGATTTTTCAAAAACTGTAAATATTTTTAAAATGGCCTTAACGAGTTGTTACAAATTAAAGTTGTTTACTTGTTTTTGAGTGGAAAATTCTGTCTGGGTTAGTTTACTGATAACTGTTTTATTAATTTGAATACTAAAAAAAATTGAAATTTGGTTTAAAATGAGTGTCTGTTAAGTGGTTTGTTGTATAAATAGTTGTGTAGATCGTAGACATGTGTAAAATACATCAATAATTTGATAGATATATTGATCCTAAAACATCAATATATGTATAATAAGATTTTTTTAAATAAATCAAGAATTTTTTTGGCATCTTGATAATATCGTTGTCAATAATAGTAGTGAGGCGTAGTTTAAAAGAAGCATGGTCTAAGTCATCACTGTCGCAAAATACCAGACTATCCGTGACGGAGATATTTGGTTTCAAATCCCTATTATGTGTACTGATGGCGGTCTTTCAAAAATATTTTTTATCAATCTACCTCCACGTGAATGTGGGACACTTCCTTCATATTTAACCATACTCATACTTGACCCATTAGTGTAAACATTACCTACATTGACGTAAAGCCCGAACTAGAAGTAGGAAGCGGCACTTATATATATATATATATACGCTAGTTAATATACTATATATATATTTACTAGTGTTAATATTTTCTGCAGAGTATCAAAAAGTAGGTATAGTTTGTTAGCCTCTATACATGCATTTTAGAAAATTTATATTTAAACAATTTAAGAAGCCAAATCTCACGTCCGTATTTCATCTGAAAAAATTTACAACACATGTTAAAATGGACTGATTCAAAGCCCATGGAGAATGCTTACTAGATACATGAATGTACTTGTCGGTTCATTTTGAGATGTCAGATAACCTTCTTCATTACGGTGACGAAACTATGTGTCACATTTAAGGTTATTGATAGAGTTTTAATAAAATCAGGGAGAAGTATTCATATTATTTTGTAAATTAAGGATTTAAATAGAAAATAATGTTGGGTTTGTCGGCTAAAGCTTATGCTATTTATTTTATTGATTGTGATAGCTCTCTGTCTCACATCACAATTTTTTTAAATAATTTAAGAGGCCATACGTATTTGAATTAATATAATAATTTGCTATACTTTGTTAACCAGTGTATTCCTCAGCTGCAGACCTGTATGTTTGAATATTATTATACCATCTAGTATTTTTTGTATGATACACTTAAGGCGTCAACCTTGGTGGTCATGTCCTTTATATGATTTAAAAAAATTTTGCATTTTAAGTTTAATACAAAAATTTTAAAAATATACTTTTTAAAGGGAAATTAGTTAATTTTCACAGAATTTTTTAGCGAGTGCTTGCAGTTCTGAGACAAAAGAAAATCTTTGGAAAGATCAATCTAAATGTCTTCAAACAAATACATTTTAAACAGGCCAACAACAGGAAATTCTATGCTAATTGATGACCTTTCTAGTTATTTTGAAACTTCAGAACTGCCATTCTTGTAGGAAATTCTGAACCACTTCGGTGGTCGATTGGTATAAGAAGTCACTTTCGCAATAGGCTAGACTGCCGCAGAAGGGGAGATCGGGGATCGAATCCCGGTCAGATTTACTGAGGGTGGTTTTTAATAAATCTTTTTACACTCTACCTCAACGCAAATAGTGTAACATTTTCTATAAATCAAACCTATATCCTTAACACGTGAACGTAATTAACTCGTATACGTATAAACTGAATGAGTAGTAAAATATGGTGGAAAATAAACTACAGTGTAAGTATATTGCCCAGGTAGGTAGCGCTGGCGCCATTATGACTTAAAGGTCTCACACTAAATGTCCCTTATGTAAATTATTATTAAATGTTTGTGAGTCAGAATGGAAAATAGGAAATATATTTCTTACGACTCCCTCTATTTTTGTTTCAATCTATTGGATGTAAATGATTCCTATGAATTAATCCTTCCTCATTCCTTTTCTTCTTTATATTAAGTAATTAAAAACCTTGTTTGTAATTTAAAAATATCATTAAAAGACTAAAAAATATCGTTGGGGTAGTCATCGAGTTTCAAGTCTCTTGCTCCATAAAGGTTTGCGTGGGAATATGTCTGTCCATTCTCTGTCCCAGTCTTCGTAGCTTCCATTTTCCTCCCCGACCTCATTTCGCCTCACAACCAACAAGGGACGGGGGATGGAACGGTTATCTTAAAGGGTATGAAAATATAACTGGTGGCAGCGGTGGGATTCACAAACCTTGAGTCACTTGCTACCTCTTCCCTTACCCCCCCATCCCGCTCCGATCGCAGCTTGGCTGATGCTAACCTTATTAACGAAGGGCACTTAACAAGTTTCCTTTAGACGACCTTTCCTCCTCCTATTGTCTATCCCCTCTTCCACCCCCCACCTAACTCTCTTACCTTTTATCATCCAAGATAAACTGCCTTGCTTGCCTTTACAAATATCAATCCTTTGATGGGTATCTCTTCAGTGTCCATCAGAGTAGAGAAAATAATTTTTTAGTTACAATATTTAAATAGTATATTTAACGTGCACTTTCCAAACAAACTGATTATATTGGCACACGTTCTATAAACAACTAAATTAATTATAGAACAGACACAACACGCTGTTTCCCATCCGTTAATTTATCACTGAAAAGGGTGAATCAATCTTTAAAGAATGATAATTTTTTTTGGCCATGTCAGGAATCTATCTCGAGAACCATATTTCAGTAGACAGACATGTAACCAATTGAGCTATGGTGTCGGACTTCAGCTTATAAGGAACACATTCGGTAGCACAACACCAAGGGCCGCGAGAAAAAGTCAAAAATAATATCTTGTTCCAGTAAAAAAAAAAAAGTTTAATTTTCTTCACTTTGTGATATTAACAGCTGTTATTGAATATCTGTCATGAGCATATAGGCCAAGCGTCAGGAAGTAAAATATGTCCCAATACGGAAATAATTCTTGGAAATCTGCAAAGTGTTTTAATCGCTTTATATTAGATCTGTAATGAACGGACTAAGTTTTTCCCCCTCCTACGAGGTCTGTATTTGGCGCCATCTTGGAAATATGGCGGCGAAATAAAGTTTTTCTTAATTATCTCGTGAACCGTAAATTTTATCGTAAAAATAATTATAATATATATTATTCAAGATAAAATTCTCTATAAAAAAGTTTTTAAACACATTTTTCTTAAATTAATCATTTTCTAGTTATCGCTGCAAGAATCCTACGATTTCACTCAACTGCACAAAATAAAGGGGTTCCCAATCTATTTTTTAATTTTTACGTTAAATGATCCGTTATTTTAACAACTAAAGTGTTAAGAGTGCATTTGTTAGTTGTACTGTTGAAAGATATCCAGAAATGTATGATTACACATGGAAGTATTATTCCAAGACACATGTGATATACAAGCTGTGGAAGGAACTAACTAGATACTTAGGTGCAAGAGAAACTAAAAGAAAATTGCATAGGTAAACTGTATTCTATTAAATAATAATTAAAGAAAAAAATTAATAGTTAAGTGAATAATTTTTTTTTTATTTTTTTTTATTTCTATAACATTAAATAACATTAGTTTTTAGAATATAGCATGTAAATTGTACCTTGCTTTAAGGCACTTCATTAATATCACACTTTACAATGATTTTACATCTATTATTGTTTCCAGCCTATTGTCTGGGTCAGTTTATTAGTCAAGCCATATATTTTCCACTACCACCTTGCTACCTAGGTCTCTCATAGCTTCATATTACTTATAATCTATCTTAAGACTAGGACAGACAGAACATCCCGTTCCTAGCCATCTATTTATCAATCTGTAAAGGTAAATCCATATTTTCATCAATGATAACTTTTCGACCATGCCGGGAATTGAGACCCCGGACCCTTAGCTCACTAGGCAGGTCACCGACTGAGCTAAAGGGTTGTACACCTTAAAACGATATTCATCTTTGTTAATTTTGGTTGAGCCTGGTCCTAATAGAATTAATTGAACGAATTTTAAAAGGCAAATTAAATCAATGTTGTGATGAAAAATTAAATACGCAATTAAATGTCACTTCATTTTTGTTCCATGTTAGATGTGAATCTGCCCTGAATAATAATTTGACTTGCTAGCATAAAGTTGTTAAGATAATCAAGCTATCACATTTCTAATTTGCTTGCGTATAACCCGAACAGGTAGTAAGACGCGCTGCTAATAATAATAATAATAATAATCTAATTTGCTTCGTGGCTGTGGTCAATTTAACAGTTCAAACTATTAAACGAGAGTCAACGTGAACGTTAAAAAAAATATGGTTGCTGGAAATTCACAGGTGCCTTCACAAATAATACATAATTAATTCCCAAGCTAGAAGGACACACACATAGAGTCGGATCGCCATTGGATGAACAGAAGATACACACTAATGTGCATAGGGGTCAGAAAGTGAATGTACAGTCAGTAATAGGGAGAAAACCTTGGGAAATATATAAAATTATTAAAACCATTTTTCATGTATTTATACTAAGAATGATGGGATCTTTGGATGTCACTTTTGATAGATATTGTAAATACTTAGTTACTCCATGTAATTAGGACCTCAAAAGTGAATTGCCAAACTTACAAAAAATATTCCACCAATCCCTAACTTGAGCTAGCTCTATCCAGTCTACCTCACAACACCTTATACCTATCTTGTGATAATTCCATCTAATACACCTCAGTACCCTCTATCCCTATCTTGAGCAAGTTCTATCCAGTCCACCTCATTACACCATATCCCTATCATTAGCTAGTTTCATTTAATCCATCTCATTACCCATTATCCCTATCTTGTGCTAGTTCTATCCACTCCACCTCATTACACCATATCCCTATCTTGTGCTAGTTCTATCCACTCCACCTCATTACACCATATACTCATCTTTATCTAGTTATAATCAGTCCACCTCACTATAATCTATTTTTTATTCAGGTCCATTCTAATGTTATCCTTACAGCTACGTCTATATTTTCCCATAGGTCTCTTCCCATTGGGTTTGCCAGCCAGTAGCCTGAACATGGTTCTAAATTCTTCTATTTGCACTTCATATCCTGCCCAAGGTAATTTGCGAGATTTGCTTACCCTAACAGAGTCTTGGGATGAGTACAGGGTATGAAACTCATCATTATACAACCACCTACACTCCTCATAGTCTGAGTTTTACAGTCCTTGAAATCAGGAGAGATGTTAACAGTTCACTGACCGAGCTATACTATATATTTTCGGATTGTATTACTATCTTAACTTTCACTCTAAGGTTTTACTATAGCAAACTCGTTAATTTTTATTTGTTATAATATGTTAGATTAAATTTATTACAGATAAATGTGTTAACTATAAAAATCTGGGTTTTTAGAATATTTACACTAATGGCTGATAGTGTGAGGAAGGTAGAATTTAGATGACTATACACTTGATTTTGCGTGTAAGACGAGTGGGAAGCCATTTATTTTAAAAATAAAAATCACCCTCAATAAAAGTAGCCCAAGATTCAAGCTTCTACCCCCTTGTCACCAGTAAACCAGACAGGATGAAGTGACATTTGGTCCAAGTGGAGCTACAAATTAATTTATAAAATTTACTCAAAAAGTAATATAAAAAATTAATTTCAGTTCATTTAGTTTTTTATTAAGGTGGAACGCATAGGGACGCGAGTTAAGGTCAATGTTCTTTCAGTGTTTATAGCAAAATTTTTTTCGGTAGAACAGATAAAATATTTCTCTAGTAGAAACATAGGGTTTAATTTTCCTCATAAGGTGAAATTAACAGTTGTAGAATACCTGTCATGAGCATAGCAGCTTTAGATGAGAAACTTTTTAAATCAAGAGAAAGAGTTGTCATTAAATTCCAGGACACCCTTGACAGATATTCAACAACTGTTGATATCAACGTGTGGAGAAAATTAAACTTTTCGTTTCTAATGAAGAATTATTTGATTTGTTTTGACCAAAAAATTGTCTTGCTATAAAAACTTCAAAAATGTTTATCTTAATTGTGCCAAATGGGAAAGTAATAAGAAAAGTTGCATAAATTTTGAAATCCCGGACTACCCATAAAGTGCTTTAATATTTTTTTAAAATTATTTTTAGCAACTTTTTTATGCTGAATTTAATAACCAAGCTATTATATTAGCTAATTACGGTTATAGGTGCAGTTAAATATCATATTTTCTAAATTGAAAAATGAAACTTGGAAAAAGGTTTGATTCCCACGTCCAGGTGTTATTTTTAAATTTAGAGAATATCAAATTTTAAGTTTAAAATGTTTTTAAAAAGTGTTTGAAAACTTACATTATACCCTATAAAACAATCCCACATTATCTTAAATGTTCTGTAATGAACTTCACAAAACATGAATTTTTTCGATAGGGGTTTCTGACCTTATGCTTTAATCTTAGAAGCACAAATTTTTGCGTAAAAGGTAATTGATTTTAATTTAAATTCAAAATTATTTTTAACTGGTCAGAAACCATCTAATAGTCTTTGCCTACATTTTGTTAGAAGATGCTAAACAACTTCTTAAATAATCCGTGATTTTTAAACGTCTACAAAGCATCTCAGTGTTTTTTCATGTAGTCCTCTTCACTTGCAATCTCGCCCATCCCATGTTTTCAGTATATCTGTCATAATTCTTACCTGCTATGTTTGTTTTCATAATGGCGTCTCAAGCTATATTCTCTCTTAGTATAAACACACTGTTTGAATACTAAACACGTATAAATATTCTTTACTTTTATGAAAAAAAAAAGTGCACTCTCCCATTTTTCTTGAAATAAACGGCCCTATGTATTTCATTTCTTTTCTTAAAGAAATATTTTACTTTAACCTTAACTCTAATAACCCAGATCTGCATGTGAAATCTCCCTAGTTTTAAATTATGGCTCTCAACCAACTCATTTTAAGGTGGGAATGTAGGGCCCCGAGTTAAAGGAAGTGGTTTTGCAGTTTTATACCAATTTTTTTTTTGGTCAAAACAAATAAAATGTTGCTTCTGTGGAAGCATAGAGTTTAATTTTCTTCATTTTGTGATATCAACAGTTGTTGAATATTTTTCTAGGATGTCCTGGAATTTAATAACAAGTCTTTCTCTTAGTTTAAAAAGTTCCTCATCTAATGCCGCTATGCTCATAAAAGGTATTCAACAACTGTTGATATCACCATGTGAAGAAAATTAAACTATTGGAGCAATATTTTATTTATCTAGGCGAAATAAAAGTTTTGCAATAAAACTGCAAACATACTGGGCTTTTCTAGCAGTTACTTCACACCCACCTTTAAATAAAACCAATGTCCAAGAGTTTATTTCAGTCGATAATGTGTATGTCTAACTAGTTAAGGGTCCCATGTCCTATTCCCTACAGGGTCTAGAAATGTATACATTATACAATTGTGACTTCCCCTTCTAACAGTGAAGAATTAATGATCTAAGGACTAGCCAATGTGTATTTTATACAAATATATTAGTTTATAATTCGTGTGCTTATATTATCAATTGATTCATAAAGCGCATGTTAAAAAACTCTTTTTTTTAAAAAAAAATTGAAGCTCTATGCGTGCGAAATAAAACACGCATGTGAGCCAGATCCAGCCCACGGCCCGCGAGTTTGTGACCCCAGCTCCAAAGGCCTCACCTTGACCGACTATATTATGGCCATATCTTATAAGCTGAGCCATAGTTGAACCAAACCAGGTAAGTTCGCTACCTTTAAGAATAAACAGAGTGTAGCCTTAATCTTATATTGCATTATTCCATCATGGTACAGCTTAATCTGTCAAGGTATGAATGCTAATTTTTAGGTTAAATGGACTGTATCATTCGTCTTACCGTCAATTATTCCATAATGGTATAGCTTATAGGATAGGCCCATAGTGTAATACATCAAGGTAAGACTGTGACACATCATCCGTTAAAACGGAAAGCTGAAAAAAACTTGCCGTATGAAAGTAAATCTTGACTTTCCGAGCCTTAACATAAAGGTTCTTTTTATTTTGAGCTGATAATACATCACATACGCTGGACCAGTCGGACATCCAACTATCAAGGGGTAAAGGGGTGGAAGAAAGAGAGAGAGAGAAATTACCTCGTTTTGTCACAGTATAAGAACGAAGATAAATTAAATAACGGTGGAGTTTTCTCCTCATTGAGATTCAGAAGGTTAGGAAGAACTTACCATATAATTTGTTATACTTTCTCTACGGCTCTCTTGTGCCCTTTTAAAACAATGTGTGTGTAGATAATAGACAATTGCAGGGTACAAGGGTAAAGGGGTTAAAGTCACATTACAAACATTTTCCAGTACAAAAATTTTATATCTCAAACCCCATACGGACCCCAGTAAATACTTTTTTTTATTAATTTAAATATGACCTAAATCTCTTTTAACTATAATCTAAAAGTTAAATAGAAAGGTATCATGATTGTTTAAGAGATGGCAGCACTAACTCAACTTTAAATTGCAATTTCCTCTTTTTCCACTGTATCCGTCATATTACAACTATACTGTGCCGTAAATCCTCAACCATCAGTAGTAAAGAAATATAGAAATATTAGCAGAAGTATAGAAATCTGAGCTGGAACATTTGTCCGAGCATTCAAATGTAACGAATGGAATCGATTTTGGTCATGTTTTAAAGTTTACATTAATTATTAGACTTCATCCGAATTCTCAGCAGCGCGTGTTGTCTTTTTAGTGACAGGGATAGTTTTACCTAACTTTTTTACAGTCTAATTTGAATAAAAAATTGTTTTTAATTTTACAATTATTATAAACGTTACTTAAACAATTTCCACATAGGCCCTACTATGGAATCTTGCCTTAACGGACACATATGAAAAGCGGATTCTTTTTTATAGCGGACAGTTTAAATCTCCTCGGCAAAATAGTATATTCTTACGGTGATATAACTTCCCAATAGCAGACTTACTCAATAACGATATGGATACTGCTAGAGACGCATATTTATTTATCCATATCAATCTATAAACATAGGACAAAAATTGAAAAACACCGGTCATTGAGCATAATAAATATTAACATAAATCCATCAAATATTATGTTGGAGGGAGAGGGGAAAGGACAGCCTTATTTGCTAGAAAATGCTAAAGACAAACAAATACTGGAAATAAGAAATGAGCATTTTCATGGTAATATGTTAAGATAATTAAATCCCAGGATAAGTGGCTATATTATTCGTTAAGACTTTGATTATTTTAATGAAGTATCAACTCCTGGTCTGCAGCAAGCCCGACGTTAGTATCAGATTCAACCGCCGAGTGCTATATTCGAAACGTGAGTTACGAGAATAGAACTGAAATCGTTGTTACTTTATTGTAACTCATTTGATGATATTTCAGGTGTAGGCTTCTTTGGGAGAAGTTAAACTTGAGTTATATTGAATGTATCTATTCCATTTAGATAGATAGATTTATTTTTCCGGAAAACAACCACTATGTAAAACTTTCCTTAAGAAATTAAGTGGAAAAAATTTAAGGTGAAATTTTTTGTATAAATTAAGGGAAATTTTTGGTAAAAAGTAAAGAAACTTTTCCGTAAGAAATTAAGGTGATATATTCAAGAAAAAGTTTTGAAGTGTAATTTTACGGATAAATTAAAGTGAACTATTCCGGAAACCATTAAGTGAAACCTTCTTTAGTGGCCGAATGGTTTTAGGCGTCAGTCAAGAGTTAGACTAGCCTGCTGATAATGTGGATATCAGGGTTTGAATCCCAGTTGGGTCTACCAAGGGTGTTTTTTTCGTAAATGGTTTTCCATTCTCCTTCCACGAAAATTCAGGCAGATTACCTCTAAAACGCTTTCTTCCTTCTTACCCCATTAGATTAATTATCATATTATATGTGTAAAATCCGAACAAGAACAAGAACAAATTTTTCGGATTTTTTTTTCATTTTTATTTAATTATGGTATTTAGCCTGCACATTCTAAACTGACTGATTATATAAGTGCATGGCTTATAAACTAACTTAAATCTAGAAAAGACACAAAACCCTGCCCCCTCACCACTAATTCATCACTATGAAAGGGTAAACCCTTATATTCATCAATGATACTTTTTTGGACATGTCAGAAATCGAATCCGGGACCCTTTGCTCAGTATATATACATGCTACCGACAGATCAAAGGTATCGAACTTTTCAGAAAAAAATCAGATGATTTTTTTTTTGATAAATTACTGGAAACTTTTCAATAAACGACTAAGGGAAAAGTTTTTCGAAAAATATTAGGAGAATATTTTTCTATCACTCAACTCTGCGTCGTTATGTCCACGTGTTTGTTAAACAGGGCTTGGAGCGTAAATTAACATTCGCGGTTTTGTGGTCCTTCAGACCGGTGATTCTCTTCGCTCATAATAAACATGTCGGTCAGCGGGAGATGAACCCGGGATCCGGTTGCGTGGCACGAGAAGTCATTACACAGTACTTCCGATCGCGCGGTGCACACGGAAATGACGTTTCCAGCTTGTTTCCAGAGTGGAGATAATTTCAATTATTTCTTTGCGTCTTACTACCCGGGCTCGACGCACTTAATTACAGTAATACCAACACCCGTTGGGCACAATATAGTTTTATTTTTAGCTGCATATCTTACTACCCGTTCAGGTCATACGTATATGTACATATATACTCCATGACTTGGGGTCACGATCAAGCTATACCTACCAAGTGTTTACCAACGCAAGCCATGATAGTGCTAACATTTGTGGATAGAGGGTGTCATGTGGTCAACACAATAAGCCCTTAAGCCGTTAAACTCAGTTTTCTAAGCCAGAGCTGCTACTTCTTCATTAAAGTAGCTCCTCATTGGTCCTCACGAGGCTTAGTTTGACCACGTTACAGACTCATTATTTCAATAGTTTTTCACTTTCCCTTCACGAAAATGCGGGTACACTTCCTTTAAATATAATCCCAAAGACCATTAGCGTAATTAGTAGATATATAAAAGTTTGACCCGAATGGGTCGTAGTACGAATTGCTATTTTTTTTTTTACGAAACCACAATAACTCATTCTACCTCATTAACGGGATGGTAATTGTTTTTCTGCGCGCTGATTAGTGTCGCAATATAATTTAGGAAGGGTTGAATAGAGTAAAAAATGGGTGAGAGTGAAGGGGTTGGAGATCAGTGGTGTAGCCAAAATTACAGCTTGGGTTTGGGTAGGGAATGTTAAATACCTCAAATAAATTAAAAAAAAAACCACTCCATTTACCCTAAAAAGAAGCAGTCTTACCTTGACAGCTGACACTATGACCCTAATTTTAAGCCACACCATAGTGTAGTCCATAAAGGTTAGATAGGGTACCTTTAAAGGTAAACGAAAGGAACCACAAGAAGGTAGTGCTAAACTTTATTGTTTTTAGGCCTACATTTTTATTACGTTAATGGACTAAGGAAAATTAAGGTAAAATTTAGCGAAATTGTACATTCATTTGCGTGAAGTAAGAGGGGGGAACGACTTAAGGAAAAATATCCTCAGTACAGCCAACGGGTATTCGAACACCAATCTCCCCGTCCTCGGCAGATCGGTATATGTTGTGAGTGTGACGCCTTAAGCCATTCAACCACCAGGTATTAATCAAAGTCCCAATGTTCCTTAAAAGTAGCATAGGTTTATAAGGGCTGTATAGTTTTTAAAATTTTAAATTATTTAAATGCTAAAAATGCATGCTTAATTTAAACTTTTTTTTGTTCTTGAGTTTATATAACCCCCATCTAAAAAAAAAATGGCGCCAATGGTTGAAGAATTTGCTAAATTACATGAAGAGCTCATTAATATTTTATATTCCAATTTAAGTTTTTTTTAAGTTGAATAAACCGTTTTAGACACACTAAAATTTGAGCTCTATTAAAAGTATGAAAATGTGCCTAAAAATATTCAAAAGTTTTTTTGCTCTTTGTAAATGCCATCATTTCCAAGTGCGGTTGCGTGTAACTGCCTATGTTTTTCCTGTACCTACTCTCAATCAGTTCAAGCTAATGTGTCAAGGAAGTGTAGCCACATTTCTGTGGAATGAGGGTGGAAAACTATTTAATTCTCACTCCACACAAATGCGGGTACACTTCTTTTAAATTCAACCTTCTTCATCCCTAGCTCATTAACGTAAATAGTACGTAGGCCATAGGCGTATAGCCTGAACAGTTAGTAAAATGTGGTGATAATATTAAAAACAAAATCTCAAACTACAAAATTGTTAAGGAAAAGAAAGAGTCCTGTTGAAATCTTTAGACTTTACTTGGGCTCGAAACATAATTTGAAATAATGTATCGTAGAATTAAATATTACATTATAGCTGAACGTCTGCGTAGCAATTTCTCACTTAGCGGGGCGGGGTACCCTTAAGTAAAACCCCTCTGTTTATACTCAAAATATTTGCCTTTCTGTTCCTGGTAAACAGAGACAAATATTACATTTTGCTTCGCTCACATTTGAAGAGGATTCTAATATATGATCGTCTCCGGGCGTATTGCCTCTACATCGATAATATCAGTCTATATTTACTAAGTTTATCACGGTTTAGGCGATATGGCCCCATGAACGAGCGGCAAAACGCAAACAGCTTCTGCGAGGCAGATTACATCTCACACAGAGGGGGGGGGGCTATGTTTGCTTTATGCGGTGTCCTTAGTGCCACCATCATCATACTATAATCATAATTATTATTATTTAAGAGACTCCCTTGCCACTAATCTCTTCAATATTTTGTTCGTCATTTAGATATTTAAAAAAATACTTTCAGTTTCTCCTTTCTTGTGAAACTTTAGCGAAAGAAAGTGTTGTATGGATATGTTATAAACATGATTATTATATAATTATACTACTATAAAGCCAAATGGCTGACTCACTCACGGACATCAATGTTTACCCACTTCAAGATGAGCTATAAATTTGAAATTTGGCAAACTTATAGCTTCTAGCCTGTAACCGATGGTAAAATTCCACAAAGTTAAAAATGTAAATTTTAACCCCCAAAAAAATTCAAAATGGTGAAGCAACTTTAAAGTCAGTGCGGACCTTTCTTTGGAGGTCTCTTGCGGTTAAACGGTAAGACCTATAAAAAAAAAGCTCTGGAATTACATTAGCTTACATCCACTTGCAAAGAAAAGACACTGTGGGTTTGGGACAACGAGCAAAGCGAGTTGTAGATATACAATCACTCCCGAAGAGACTCGACCCGTCCTATCCGCTTCAACGTTCCCTTTCGACTAGAGAGATTGCCGGCTAGTACCGGTGTGGTGTGTCATGCTAGATGACGTCATGAGTTCCCCACCACAGATGTCTCGAGAACATGGTAGAATGCTAGGGATGCTTCGAGACCCCTTGCGGAAGTTTTGAGAGAGTTCCACGAATTGAAATGGCTGGACGAGTGTCAGTTGTTCCATCGCTTCCACTTATGCTCCATGTTCACCTTCCTTTACCGATCACTGTCCTTTGAATTCCCTTATATCCGTCTCTGGGATCACGTGATGACGTTCGAAGACTATAAAATGGCATGTTTCTTCTGTATTGGCACTCATAATACCACCATCGACTGCTTAGGTAAGATAAGCGCTTTCATTAGTCATTCCTGACATTTTATATTCAAAATTCTCTTTCGATTTTATGGCTGATCTTTTTTTAACCTTTTAAAATTATCCTTTCGGATTAAATATTAAATCGTAATTATTTATTTCGATAAAATATTGAATCTAAAATCATATTCCTGAGATCATTTTATTGTTACGACTTACTTTTTCTTCAGGCCACTAGTTAGCGTTAGTATTTTTCTAAATATCTTCTTTCAATTTAAATGCCGCCATATTGGGCGTGGAAATTAATCAGTTATATTACAAATGCCACTGTAATGAGTATGGAAACTAAATCTCTTATTTCAATGTAAGTGCCACCAAATTGGGCGTGGATAGTAATGCCTCATGTAATTGTGATACCGCCGTACCAGGCCTAGAAAATTAGCTACTCTTTTTTAAGGATGATGTCATTTGAGATTAGCTATACTCACAATCTATTCCTTTTGTTATTAATCTGACGTGGACATTTTTTGTAACTTTAACTCTCACAATTTAACTATGGATCTAAGATTATATATAATAATGTAGGTGATCCATTTAGTGCTTCCATTATGGACTTTAAATGGAAGTTTACACTCTTGCCCGGACTTTGTGGTGCGTCTCTTTCCACTACACTCTGTCTTTGTTCAATTGTATATGTTTAATTATAATTCTTCTCTTATCAATAGATGTTAATTTAGAATCCACTTCCTTATTGTTCTAATTTTTGTGCTATGTAGAGTTGAGTCTGTATTGTGATTGTCAAAATTCAAATTTGAAGTTTTTATTGATGTCTACTTTCATGACCCTATTAATCCAGAAACGTGAGTGTTGCAATGTCATATTTTTGCTACCGGGACTAGATCCGAAGTAACTTTACCGAGCGGACAAAATCCTGGTTTTAAAAAGGTTATCCAGAATGTTTGGAGTTATGTGTCTCCCCATAAAATTAAAGGTAATGTATTTAAAGGCTGAGAGAGAAAAAAATATTTTCTCAAAATCGGCGTCATAGATTTTGATTAAAACTCGAATCTAGGTACTGTTTAGTATCACAAACAAAATGGCTCACCTAATTTACCATGACGATAGCTTTGAGGGTATTTTAAATATGCGGAAACTTTATATTTTGATCATCTCTCCGCAAATGTTTGGAATACGAAATAATTTACTATTTAAAAGTTCTAGGACTTGTAAAAATAAACAACTTTTATTTGAAAAGATATTTTAAAAATTCAATATTTTCTTATTTATATAGATAAACACTATTTGTAAATAAATCTTTGGGAAATAGGTAGTTTAAAATGCACAGAACAAATTAATAAGTTTCTGTAAAAGTGTATAATATTTCTTTAATGTTCTTTGATGAAGTGCTATGTTATTTTACTCCTCATTGTGTGTCTATAACAATATATAATTACAAATCATAGGTATAATCTAGATCAGTGGTTCACAAAAGGTGGTCCGTGGACCCCCGGAGGTCCACAACAACCACCAAAATTTAATAAAATAAAAATTTAAAATAATAACCAAACAACAGTAGGCCTAATCTTAATCAATAAAAAGCTTCCCTTTCTCCTCCACTACCTGCACGGTGCTACATGAAAAACAAGTATTAATAATAAACTTGACATACATTCGGATTTTCGAGTCAAAGTGTCCAGCCTTCAAACTTATCTTCAAGGAGTTATGGGAAAAAGAAAGAGGTTTCACTTATCTCACTAATACTAGACCCAAATGAATACATTTGAACTTTTTCATAATAATAAGTTCTCATCTAGGCCTAACTAACCTTTTTTATGTTAACTATTATTATTATATTTATTATTATTACTACAACTAGAGTTAGTGTAAAAATAAAAGTATGTAAAAACACTTTTGACTCGGATTTACTGTGTCAAATTCCCAGTTTTTTTAGGTTTTCTAACATGAATTATTAATATGGAGGGAGGGGGTGCTATTTTCTATACATAGAATAGATTATAATCTAATTATTTGAAAAAATGGGGGGTCCACCTTTCTCAAAGAGCCTCTTGGGGGTTCCTTGACTGGTAGGTAACTGGGAACCCCTGCTCTAAATAAAGAAAAGACAAAGTTCGTGTCGTGCACTGTAAGTCAAGGTAATTGTTTGACTGAAACGCATGTTAAAGTACGGGTTGGATATTCCTTATAAGATACGGTACTTTCGAAATACATAATGGGTTGAAACAAGGAAATGCACTTTCCCCATTACTTTTTATTCTAGTCTTAGAGTATGTTACTATGGTAAGTAAGAGAGTAGGGAAGGCTTCACACTAAACGATGCAAAGCAGCTGTTGGGATACACAGATAGCATATAGATAGATACGATAGCACTATTTGCTATTTGCTCTAAGTTAGTGGTTTTTAACCCTTTTTCCTGTTGCGTAACCTTTCATTCGTAAAGACCAAGCTTAACTATCGCAAGAGTTAAATTTTATTTAAAATTAAATTTAAAATTAGTTAAAACCACTTTTTTTCGAAGTAATTAAGTATGGCTTTTAAATTAATTAAATTGTTTAGGAATAAAGTGTGTTAATTTGATCAAAAAATTAATCAATTATTATAGCTAGTCAAAGCCCACTTCATCAGTGGCAGAATGGTTTAAAACCTCATTCTCGCAATATACTTGATAGACTTATGACAGGGAGATTGGGGTTCGAATAACCGGCCAGGTGTTCTGAGGATATTTTTCTTCCTGAATTATTTTCCAATCTCCCTTCACGCAAGTGCAGATAACTTCCTCTAAGTTCAACCTTACTCATCTCTAACACATTAGCGTATATCATAAACGTACAGCCTGAAAAGATAGTAAGGTGTGGTGGGTGCTAATTTTTTCTTATATATTTACATTGTTCATTAATTTAAACGTATTTTTTTAACTTGCTCTTGAAAACATTAATGAGAATACAAAAATTAATATTTGATTGGAAACACATAGCTTATGAAACCTTTGGATATATTTTAAAAAAAGAGACTTTTTTAGCAAAAAAGTTTTAATTAGGTCATCTTGTCACCATTAGGTTCAGGTACCTCATATAAATACGCCATGTACCCCAGGCTGTAAACCACTGATATAATAAATCTAACTTTACACCAATTACTGGAATATTTGGTTCCTACTTACCAAATTATTCTGCATTATTTGAAAAATAACTGAGGTGGCGTTTGTTGGCTTTTGACCTTTAAATGTGTTAGGGATGAGTCAACCTCAGCGTTCTTTAGATACAGTTCTCACCTCAGCACCCAATATTCATGGATTCAAATCCAACCAGGGTCGACGGTTTTCATTTGAGCGATAAGAATCCACAGCCAACTTCTTTCTGAGGGAAGGTAAATCCGTCGGTCTCATGTTGATTGTGGCATGTTAAAAAAAAACCTTGGAAGGTATGTGAGATTGTAACATCTGACTGACTGTTGAGTCTGGAGGCCATGTTGGATAGCTCCACGTACTCGGCGTAGACTTCTCATCCGATGTCCTGACACTCTGTGCCATTCTAACCGCACGTGTTTGAATTATTCAGGGTCCTGACTGCTCGCAAGAACTCCGTCTAGGTCTAAGACTAGATCAAATACAAGATGTTGTATCCTTCGTTTATATATTATCGTTATTTTATAAACACATACATAATAAATAAAAGTTTTGTAAATATTCCTGGTGAGACTGCAACTAAGATAGTGCGGGTTGCGTTGGAAGAGGGTAGCTATTATTTCTGAAGGAAATATTTGTAAAGCAACAACCCGCCTCGGTGGTGTAGTTAGGTAACGCACTAGTTTCGTGTTGAGCTAGACTGCTGAGAAGGGTGAGATCTAGGTTCGAATCTCGCTCGGGTGAATTAGCGTGTTTTTTTCTAAATAGTATTCCACTCTCCCTCCAAGCAAATGCGGGTTCACTTCCTCTATATTCAACCTTCACAATTCCTAGCCCATTAGCGTGATTATTACTTAAGCGTATAACCCGAACGGGTAATAAGACGTGGTGCTAAGTATTTAAATCAATGATTATACCAAGCAGAATGCAGCAGTTAAATTGTTAAATACTTTTAATTGCGTATATATTGTTTAAGCTATAATTTTAAAGGTACAGGGGAAAAAAGGAGGAAAGTCATACCACACACACACATATTCCAGGACAACAACCTTAATATCTTAAACTTCATAAGGACCACAGCAAATAGTTTTTAAATAAATCATAATTTAAATAGGGCAGAAGCATCTTTTAACCATAATCTAAATTAAATTAGAAAGGTCTTATGATTGTCTAACAGATGGCAGCACTAACTCAAATCGATTTAAAAACTGGTCCTCCCCCCCTTTATCTCCTGTGCCCTTCATTTGTAAATAGCGTGTTGGATCTATTCATTTGCCCTAATTACGTATTTTTGATCATATTTTTAGTTCATTTTTTTGAAAATTTGAAGTAAACGTTTAGAATTTATAGGTTTTAATAGCTCATTTTTAATCATTTTTAGGTCTTCAAAATTCCAGCCCTGTTTAAGATAAACGATTATAATAATCGAGAATCAACCGCCATTAAGGACCGAGACTATAAAGCTTACTCCAATGAAAATACTTATTCCTGCGTTGTTACTTAAATCCAGTTGGAGAAACGCTGTACATCAGGATCTGGTTAATTTGACATTGGTTCATTCAAAAAATTTGATAATTCGAACCCAACATGACTACCCATGAAATTTCTATACAAACCAACAGTAAAAAATAGCCTTTAATTTGAATTTTAGGAGGCAATATTGGAATAATTCGAAGCCTAGCTATTATTAATTTTTTCGAATTTGTACTTATTTCAAACCTAACCAACGATCTTTATTAAATACCCTCCCATATGCCAAGAAAGCAATATAAATTTATTGACGTATAGTAAAAGATAAAGTAGGGAACTTGACACCAGCGGTGAGCGGGTTGCCTAGAATAGGGGATGTTGGCTTTCTTCGCTTATGTGTGACAATGTAATCATGTGATGTCCTGACTGAGTTATATCTGCAATTTTAGTACTTTTTCAGGTTTTTTATATTTTGTGTTTCAATTTTTCTTGTTTTTTCATGTATTTATGTATGTTTTATCTTGCATATATGAAAGGTGTGTATGGTTATATGTTGCATATTTTGAGGTTATTTATTTGTTATGTAATAGGTGACTAGATACTTATAAATAACGGTTAGTCCAAATTTGAGATATATAGAATTTTTTTTAGATATCTCTTTGACTTCAAATTAATAACGTTATACTCTAATTAGGAAGAGCCTTATGGTATCTGCCATAAAGCGTACTTGCTGTTGAAGGTATACACAACCTCATTAAGCAGCCAGACACGTGGGTGTCATACTCAGAAAACATTACAGCTTTCCCCCACGGTCCAACGCCAATATTGGCACAAGTATATCAGGTAGTTCCCTTCATGTTTGTATAATGTAAGACTGGTGATAAATTGAGTTTTTAATTTGTTTGCCTGGCGTTCATAATACAAAAAGAAAGGAAGAGAAGACCTTGAAACAATGTCACGTTGCGGCATTTCCCCAGATATCTTTATTACAAAAATTAAAGTAATCAAATTAAGAGTTTTAGTATAGGAAGCTAATAAATATGTTCTCACCTGAGCAATAAAGGAGAGTAAAAATTGAGATTTGCTTGATTTAAAATGATGGTAGTGTGTTTTATTAGTTTATTTACCTTATTATGAGACTTGTTTGTATGATCTTTGCTTTGTTTGATGGAGGAAGTAAGATATTTAAGAACCGTTTACGAGATATATGGCTTTTTACTTTCGTAATAAAGAGAAATCATTGTATTGTGAAAAATTTTCAAACTCGAGATTATGATGAACGTTTTATCTGTCCCAAAAAACAAAATAGGGAGAAAAGACATTTACCTACTAAAAATTCTTAAGATTTGTGAAACGAGATAATGTACCTTACATTGGTTGAAGAAACGCTATACCAAGGTGCATAAATTAAATAATATACACTAGTATAAAAACCTTGAGAAAAGATGAACATTTATTTACCCCAAAGAGCATAAAAATTCAAATTGTCAAAATAGTTCCATAAAAAAATATATTTGCTTATAGGTCATAAACTATTAGTTTTATAAAAATATATTCCGAATAAAAGATTTTCATTTTTAATAATACTACAACTTTAAAAAGATAAGTTATTTAGTCCTATTTCAGATAGTTGTGGAGATAAGATCAAAATCGTAAATTTCCACTATTGTAAAATATCATCAAAGTCATTTTCATGATAAAATGAGAGCTGTTGTTTTGTTTCTAATGTTAAACAATACCTGGATAAAAAAATAAATAAATATTTATATAGCGGATTTTGAAAAAAAAATCGATTTTATCTGTCCTTGCCCTTCAGTAAACAGTCCTCAATTTTAGGTTTGAATATCTATTCCAAAACTCCTTGGGGGATACTTATTAAAATCCTAGATACCAAGTTATAGCCTAATCTGTAAAATAGTTTCGTCCCTGGCCCGAAATACGGACGGGTGGCAACGCGAAAACAAATTGTTCTGTTTCAGGAGGTCATGAAGCGTGGACATTTATCAAAATCTTGAGTTCCATTTGATTGATGATCACAATAATTTTTTTCCGAGGGGTCGATAGAAAATAAAAATCAATTTATAGTAAGATATTAATGAATAATTTTCGAAAAATAAGATTTTTTTTAATGCAGGTATGGATTTAGTAATTTTATTTAAAATCAGTAGCTTATCTGGAGACTATTTAATATAATAGATTATAACCTAAGTTTTTCTTTTCAAATAAATTAATTTAATGGTAGCTTATTTATGACAAATTTTGTAAAGTTAAAAAAAAACATTCGGATTTAAAGAGAAAGTTAAAGAAAGTGGAAAAGCATTTAGAAAAAGCCCTCCTTAGTAAACTGACCGGGATTAGAACACCGATCTCTCCGACACAGGCAGTCCAGTACATTGCAGGTGCGACGCCTTAGACCACACAGCCACCAAAGCAATTTATTATAGTTTTAAAAACGTCATTTTAGTGAGATATTTAAAATATATTAATGATATATTAAAGTTTTCTTCTTCCTTGTAGGCCTAAATGTTTCAAAGATGTGAAGGTTATAGTGTGTGTAAAAGTTGAAGTGAAGAAGATTTCGGCTTAAACTTTATTATTTCGAAGCTCCACACAATCCCTTATTATATAATAATGTATTATAAGATAAACATTAAACAGGGAAAGGTTTTATTGTTACCTTTCAAAACACCCCAACCCATGTAACACCAAGTAGAAATTAAGTCTAACCTCTCTCCCCCTCCAACCTCTGTTTTGTAACTTTTCACATTAAGAGCGGATGTCGATATTTTATAGGGAAACTTTTGTGATACTAAAGCTTGATTCACAAGTATGTCGAAAATAAAGCTCAGCACGTTCGTCGAAAATAAAGCTTGATTCACAAGTATGCCGAAAATAAAGCTCAGCACGTTCGTCGAAAATAAAGCTTGATTCACAAGTATGCCGAAAATAAAGCTCAGACACGTTCGTCGAAAATAAAGCTTGATTCACACGTTCGCCAAAAATAGAGAGCAGAATGTGCTTGAATGGCGCAGAAATTCACATGCTGTATGTTGACCCATGATGCATTACAACGCAAAACTAAGCATCTGACTATCAACCAATTTATTTTCTAGTGGATAAACATATATTTTAGATTATTCAACCGTTTAATTTTTTCAAATTATATAGATGTGTCACGGCACAATCCAACACATCAAAACACGCGCTCTCCATTAACGGGTTATTTCAAATCTCCTCACAACGGCCAACGAAGTTGTCTGCTTGCTTCTAGCTCTACAGCGCATGCGCACTGATTTGAGACGGTTGGTTCTCCATTGTCGAAGATCTCAGGCAGAGCGGACAAAGTAGAAATAATTTGAACTTTAGCAGAACAACTCGCGTCAATGAAGTGGAAATTTTGTGATTGGTTTAGACTTCGTCACGTGACCACATTTCTGTTCTGCGCTTATTTTTGGGTGAACATTTGGATCCACTATAAAGGAAAGACTTGTATTTAATACATTTAAGAATTAGAGGTTATCAATAAGTATGTTTACCAACGGTAGAAAAATGAAAAATAATATTGGTTTAACATTAGAATTTAGCCATAAGATCTGTGCTACGTACTTCTGAGATGTATTCCCCCCTCCTTCCCCCCATTCCATCAATGTGACGCCAAGTATTATTATTATTATTATTATTATTAATATTATTAGCACCGCGTCTTACTACCCGTTCGGGTTATGCGCACTTACGCTAATGTGCAATGGTAGGGTGATTGTGAGATGAAATGGAGGACCTACAGTTTAACGTGGAATCCGAACCACGGTGGAGGCCTGGCATTCCTCACATTCACAAGTTGTGATTAATATACGTCTTGTCAGAGGTGAAGGAAGGGTTTGGCAATCAGATAAATCTGTGCCGGGACCGAGGATTGAACCCCGGACCCTCAGCACAGAAGTCTGACACCTTACCCCTAGACCACCAGGTCACCTGACACAAAGTAGATATTAGAATTTAAAACTTACCCCTCTTATCAACAACGTTCTTTTGTCTCACGCTCTTGTAATGAAAACAATCATTTAATTATTTTTTTAAATTTATTTGAAATATTGAACGTGCACTTTCTGAACTGTGACTGATTATATCAACACACGAGAATTTCTATGAGTGAGAGTGAAAGGGCCTAACAATTTTACTGTTAAGGTATTTTCACATATCGTCCAGAGTTATTTTGCACGCCACAATCGACAAGAGACCAACGGCTTTACTTCTCCTTCAAAGGAAGTTGTGTTACGGATCTTTATCACTCAAGAAAAATCCATGGACCCCAGCTGGGTTTTAACCCACAATCCTCAGGCCCTGAGGCGAGCACTTTATACCAGGATCACCGAAGTCGACTAAAAAACAATCAAAAGGAAGATAATACAGTTTAGCAAATAATAATTAGTTGCAAACCACAGTGCGGGAATTGAGTTTAAACTCTAAGTGAGTTATACCAAAGCCAAGTGGGTTGATCTTATTAACAGCTTTTGTTTACGGCTACCCTCACCCTCATGTAACCCACCCCCC
>CABFWO010000773.1:85376-110376 GCA_902155825.1 Timema genevievae
CCCCCCCCCCATTGCATTCCTACCATATTTATCCTCTTAACACTCCACACATATAGGCAATGTTTCCGTACTTGATCCATATGATAATATGTTGTTATTATTATAATGATGGCAACTATGGGGATGACCAAATTTTATGGCCACGTTGTCTAACGCGCTACTCTCGCAGTAGACTAAACTGCTGAGGACGGGGAGATCAAGGTTCGAATCTCAGTCCGGTGTATTGGGGGTGGTTTTTCCAAAATAGTTTTCCACTCTTCCTCCATCCAAATTTGGGTACAATTCCTCTAAATATCACCTTTCTAATCTATAAAACTATTAACGTAATGAGTACATAAGCTTATAGCCCGAACGGGTAGTAAGACACAATGCTAAATTATTATTATTATTATTATTATTATTATTATTATTATTATTAGCATCGCGTCTTACTACCCGTTCGGGCTATACGCATTTACGCTAATGTGTAATAGGGTGATTGTGAAATGAAATGGAGGACCTACAGTTTAACGTGGAATCCGAACCACGGTGAGGCCTGGCATTCCTCACATTCACAAGTTGTGATTAATACACGTCTTGTCAGAGGTGAAGGAAGAGTTTGGCAATCAGATAAATCTGTGCCGAGACCGAGGATTGAACCCCGGACTCTCAGCACAGAAGTATGACATATGACACCTTACCTCTAGACCTCAAAACAAAAGTCTGACCCCTTGACCACTAGGTCACACCAGTGCTAAAAAACTATCTTGAAATAACCGGTGAGTTGGCTTCTACGAAATGTGATATGTACGACATGTATTCACAGCGTCATTGTTTGCACCCTTGTTTTATGATTAGTACTACACAAAACAAAATGTTCTCTGAAAATTGTTTATATTTGTAGAAATCTAAATTTAGATGTATGTTTTGAAATAATCAGACATATTTTATAGCATGATTATATACACATAAAATGTAAATGGTTTATTTAATGTATCACCACGTCTTACCAACTGTTCCGGTTATACATATTTATGATAATTAATTTACTGGGGTAGAGATGAGGAAATAAGTATTTTAGAGGTATTTGCGTGGAAGGAGGGTGGGAAACCATTTAGGAAAAACCACCTTCAGTACACCCAACTGGAATTTGAACCCCGATCTCCCCGTCATCAGCAGGACAGTCTAACACGTGGATGATGCCTTAGACCATTCGGCCACCAAAGTGAGATATATATATTTAATTAAAACTACTTTACTCACACTAATTAAAAAAATTAGTCTTCGTTTTTCTTTTGTTTGAATAAAAGGACGATCACTGTTCAGTATGGTAATATAAGCCAAATAATATCTTCTTCTTTTTTGCGCAGGAGTCTTTATTTAAACATATCTGAAAACAAGGAACTGAGCTTCTACCAAATTACAAGTTTTATTGATAGTTACTTTTTTTTGGTTTAAAGTCACCATGATAGTCGGTCGTTCACACGATGGTATTTGACTTGTAGTTAGTTCAGTACGAAAACATCTCTCGTGTGCATGAATCATACAGCATCGTCCTATATTTAACCAAACAATAATGATATATCATTGATAAGCGTGTCTACTGATACTTCCAACAATACCCTTTTCCTGCTTTGCTATCCCCTTTTCTCAAATCACTTCAACTTTCCCCATTCCCTTTCTTTCCCCCCCACCGTCCCACTAACTCCTCCTGTCTTTCCCTATATCACTTTCTCGGCCCTCTCTCCTTCTCTATACCTCTATATAATATGTAAATCTACCAATATATTATACAGGGTGTACCATAACATGTGGAACCCACTTCAGCGGCGGGCAGGACACAAAAACAACGGAAAAAGTTCATATAAACCTGTGTCCCACTTGACCTTGTTTCAGAGTTACAGTCGAGTGGTTCCATTAAACTGTTTGTGAACTATACTCAATATAACTCGACCGGTTGACTAGGTATATTCTATGAGTTATTCCTGTTGATTCCAAACACCTGGCATTTCTGAAATAGCAATGCATTTGGGCTGAAGGGGGTCATTTTGAACACTTACTATAATATTAATTAAATTGAAAAATAACACCTTGACACGGGAATTGAACCCGGGACCCTTTGGCTTGTTACGCCAATGCTCTAACCACTGAGCTATCCAGGAGTCTTCCCGTGCTCATGGTCATTCTTCACTCATATTTCAAGGCAAAGTCTGTGAAGCACGTGGGGAAATGGTCAGATATATATATATATATATATACGTGTGATCAATCAAGATCCCAAGCTATCTGATAATGCAGCCACCTTCGACTAGGTGGTTGGCTTTTATACTGCCAATTGTACAATGAAAACTGTACGAACGCAGGTATCACCTGCACATATCACATGCTCTGGCAATGGTGTACTAAGCTAAATGTCTCGGGTTAGATTCCCATGTCCAAGTCTCATTTTTAAATTTAAAGAATATGATATCAAGATGCGGCTATAACAGTAATTAACAGATATAATAGCGTGGCTATTTAAATCATAACTTTCTATGAGGTTAATCAGATCCACATTATTGGAGTAGACCTACAAACATGACTAACTCGGAAACAAGGTCAGGTGGGGCACCTGTTTATATGAGCTCTTTTAATTGTTTTGTGTTTCCTGTCTATTGCTGAAGTGGGTTCTACATGTTATGGTACACCTTATATATATATATATATATATATATATAAAAAATGTATGTATGTGTATGTGTGTGTGTGTCCATCCAAGAGTAGTGTGTTGATATTTGTTAATCAATATTTGTATTAATTAAACATTTTGTCATATGTTGTAGTTTAAGAAATAGTATGCAGCCATATTTAAAAAATATCACAAAAACCGCAGTTAAATTCTTATTTGAAAAGGGAAATATGGGAGGCTCATTATTATATGTTTCTTCTTTCTAAAAGAATTCCCCTACCGGATTACTATTATTTATTAATAAAGTTTCACCAAATAGGAAAAGTTAAATATTATTATCGAACATTAAACTAAAATAAAAAGAGATTAAAATGTATTAAAACGCAGAATCAACAAAAAGTTCAGTTACTTTGGATTATTTATTGTTAAGTGTATGGGCTCGGGTTGGAACCCAGTAGACCAGTAAAGTAATAAATTAGTTTTATGGCAGTAATAAACTTTTAAATATTACGATAATATTTTATTAATAGTGGTATCGCTGTACCTTATTCTGCCAACATCCGCTGAAGATCTTACTAATGCTTCCTTTCTTCATTTGATTTTCTTAGCAATTCTGTATTTGTTACCATCTCCAACAATTTTTATTTTCAACACTCTTCTGTAGAACCATATTTCAAATGTTTTTATTCTTTTCCTTTCAGTTGCATGAATGGTTCATGTTGATTCCATATCCATACATGGTATTTGAAACATTATTCTGTAGAACCATATTTCAAATGTTTTTATTCTTTTCCTTTCAGTTGCATGAATGGTTCATGTTGATTCCATATCCATACATGACATTTGAAACCTTCTTCTGTAGAACCACGTTTAAAATGGTTCTAGTCTTTTCCTTTCAGTTGCACCAATGGTTCATGTTTCACATCTATAAGGTGCAACGCTACAAACTTATGCCTTTAGGAACATTTTCCTGATTTCCAAATATACGCTAGATGGGGTTAGTAATATCTTCTGGTTATGAAAAGCTCTCTTGGTTCACAACCATCCCGTGTACTAGGAAATTTCCACCCAAATTTTTCCCATCTTGTGCACTCAAATATTTGTGAGGTACGGGGTACTAAGTAAACATTTATTATTAAATAATAGGTCTGGCTATTAATTCTAAATTATTCTAACTGTCCCATCTCACGCACTTGTTTTTCCATCCCGTGTACTGAACAATAAATAAAGAATAACTCACGACTTTTCTTCTCTCTCTCTCTCTTTCTCCCCTTCTAGAGTGAAACGTTCATCTCTCGTGCACTATGGTAGGTCACGTCATTATTCATCTTCTACCCCCTCTTTCCCTCCTTTAATCAAGTCCACGTCTAACCTAATCTAACCTAGTTAATAAGTTAGTTAATTTGAAAGTGTGCGTTATGGAGGTTGTTCCCACTTAAAAAAAAAAAGGGTGGAAAAGTCGCTAGTAGAAAAGTCGCTAACTATCCAAAATTCTTTTTTCTGTTCGGTAGACGACATGATACAAACCAAAAATAATTTTTACTCAATAATAACGCCTGAATATTTTAGTGCACTTGATGGGACAGTGCACGAGATGAGATGTCACTTTCTTAGCTCGCGCTTTTATACTTGTAATAACTTTATTTCTTCTATAGTATGCTGTTTCGATTGTTTTACTTCCTATGTAGCAACACTCTATTACTTGTAGCTCATTTATTACAATTCTATATTCATTTGGACAAATTTATCATTTTATTGAAAAATAATTACTTTTGTTTTCTTTTCTTTTTTATCTTGGCGTATAAGCAATTTTAATAATGATTATTATTGTTACTTTATTGTTAGTGAAAATATCTATCAAAGGTGACATTTACATTTACACATCACATGACTTGACGTATGAATATGTGAAACTAGATTTAGTAACTTTTCTAGTTGTTGGCTAAGGTTCTTCCTATGATTATTGGACAATAGATTGTTATAGCTTTCAAACGTTTACTTTAAATATCTATTAGAGACTTGCACTTATGGCAGGCAGCCTAGAGATAAACCCACATCGATGATCATGTAGGCTAAGGTGTTAGGTCTCGTGATACAATTGATCGCCATTAAGAGTGATCGAAGCTTGGCTGGGTGAGCTTGAAGTAGTTTTCCTATTGAAATTGTCAACGGTTTCCCCGTCCTCTTTCCAAGTTAACGATGTTGCGTTTACTTTAGAATACAATATATACACATCCCTACCATGTAGATGAATTCATTAACAGCCTTTTCGTGATCCACGCTGATGGGCGCATGGAATAATGCCTCAGGCTCCTCTTTAATGGTTTATTATTGACTTAGAGATCAGGGTTTGAATAACAGATTAGTTTAGTGGTCCACCTTGAATGGTTTCCCACTCTCCTTCCATGCAAATAATGGAACACTTTCAGTAAAAATACTAATTTATCATCCTTATACCGTAATCATGCAGGTAGTTTGGACGGAAAATAAGATGTGATTTACAAATTATTATTCAAAATAACCCCTGTAATATAAGGGTTGGTAAATTAATTTTAGAGTAATATTTTAAAACAAATAATATATTTAGTTAACTGGAAGAAAAAATACATAGGCTTATTAATAGTTTTTTTAAATATATAACTAAAACAATTACTACATTAATTAACTACCTTTTACTTTACCAAGGTTATTCACAAGATACTCAGTGAAATATTTTGTCAATTTAACCCCCTAACCCTCCCCCACCCCCTTTTACGTTTTTAGTTTCAAATGTCAGCTAAATTCATCGAACAGGTACTTGTGCTAACATTACAAGGCAAAATTTTAAATTGCTTGCCGTTTACCTCTTAATTAACCGCATGGAAAGCTTAGATTATATTCTAGAATATAACTGGGGACATGACTGTATAGTTCTTCTAAATATATTGTAAAACCACTATAATGCATTTTAATTAGTACTGCGTTTGCCAGAATGAACTGTCTGGGAATTAAACTACGTTTTCTCAACGCAAAGAATAAAAGGACATTTTTAAAGGAAACATTAATTTATTCGCTTGGAAAATGAAGAACATTGTAATGTGTGGAGAAATAAAATAGTACCCAAGTCAGCTGTGAGCCCTGGTCTTTCTTGTAAAATGTTCACTGGGTTTTTACTAGGAATACACGAGTTGAATGACCAAACCTTATAATTTTAAATATTAATTAATTTTTAGAAAAACCGTATAGATGGTTACGTGTACTAAACTCCAGGCTCATCTTAGTCTATTTTGCCGATGACTGAGAGGTATGGATTCGATTTTCATTGGCTTTACCAAGGGCTAGTTGGCTCCTTATTTCCTCGAATTCCCTCCATGTAAATATCGTGTATATTTCCTCTAAATTCTACCTTCCTCTTCTTCCTCCCATTAGTGTAAATACTTTTAGATGACCTAGACAGGTAGGTGGTAAGACTCCGTAAAAAAGGTGTTTAGGTGGTTCTTATTAAAAGGTTATTGATAATAGGATACAACAAATATAACCAATAGACTAAAAGAATATTTATTTTACGTTTAATGTAGCCCACATTTGGTGTACACGTAGACTAAGGTGTCAGTGTAAACCAGCCTGTTTTTTTTAAAACTGCTTCTTACTACCTGTTCAGGCTATAGAGGAGAATGAGGGATTCTTGGTCACCTAAGCGAGATTTGATATAAATTGGAGACCATTCATGGAGATTTGAATATGTTTACTGTAAATGAAGCGTGTGAATATTTACTTTTTCATTTTATTAATAAAAAAATTATGAATGTAGAAATTTAAATAATTTATACCGAAAAATGAACTCATTGCTTCAACCTGTATTCCCCCACACTACGGGTAGTGGCGGTCAATGTCCTTTACCATTTAAATATAATAAACATCAGGGGAATCCCAACCATCCAGAACAGTCAGCGTGAGCCCAAGAGCAACATCCATTGCACTGGTATTACATCTTACTATTCCTACCAACTCTTCGCCAATAGAACATTTGTCTTGTAGGTCATCAAGTTCAGCATCATCATCATCACAAATTTTTCATTCACTTTCTTCTTCTGATTAACTCGAATCAAAGCATTTGCTCAAATTCCTTTAGTACATTTTTTCTTACCATTTGTTTAATTTTTTCATTCTTTTCATTGTTTTCAATTTCTTTTACCTTTTTTTCTTTCAGTAGTTTCTTGTTCCTCTTATCTTCGATTACAGTTTTCATCGGTGTAGCTGTCAGAATTTCGGAATGTTGCTTTGATAGTTTTCCTCTATTGCTGGTTTCATGACTCGTTGAAGGTATCGGTGAGATTTCTTCAACAGATACCAATGCAGATTTTTGTTCAGGGAGTTTATGTTCAGAAAATTCTGGTTCTATGGATACAGAATTTACTATTGTTGACGATGGACCTAAAATGCAGGCTTGTTGAGTTGAAGGTCTGTTTAACGTAGTTTTTACAAGAAAAGCCTCTTCAGTGAAGATGTTAAGATTAAGAGGGTAAATTCCTGTTGACTGAAAACCGGAGGTTCCTTGGGCATTCATGTCAACCTGAGAATAAGCCCTGTTGAATAATCCAGCTACATCATAGGGAGCTATTTTTTCTAAATTTTTACTTTTAATGTACAAATCACATTCTCGGTGGTAAACAACTTTCACTGTTCCATAGAAATTAGAAAGCTACGTCTGATGGCTGTAATCTGTGAGAACAACAAGGAGGTAAAGAGAGCATCACAATATTATTTTCTTTGCATAATTCATCTGCCTCCAGGGTGTAGTGGCTACTGTGGTTTTCTAGTATCGAAAGCACTGGGTTGCCTCGGCTTGACCTAGCAGTCTTGACAAAATGCTCCAACCACGTCATAAACAGTTCATTACACCAACCCGTTTTTAAACAAGAAAAAAATCGAGTCGGGTGGGCCATCTTTCTCAAGAAGGGGAGTCATCCTTTGACGTGGAAATATGAACATTAGTGGTATGAACTGACCCGCGGTACTCATAGCACAAAATCATTGTAATATTTTTTCCACGCTCCCAGTTTGTCACAGAGCCAACTCTTTCTTATCCTTTTCTAGCTAAAATTAAAACAGGCTCTTTGACAGTGGTAATTCCAGTTTTATCCATATTCCAAATATGGGTGGGTACAAAGTGATGCTTCTTTATTACTTCTTCCAGATTAGTGAAAATTCTGTCGGTTTTAATCCGATTGAAGCCCATTATTTTTATAATACTCGTTTCCTCTGGCTTACGAATATAAACTGTGACATTTCTATGCATATAACCGAAAAGCCAGTCCTTTCATGCCATGCGAGAGTCTTTATTGAATGAGTATGTTATTTTTTTTCTGCAAGCTCGAAAGCAATACATCTTATCTGCACAGTAGTTAGACCATACAAGAGTTTTGTCAACAATATAACATGACTAGTTAAGGTCTCTTCTTGTTCATCAGTGAATACAGAGCTACGTCCTAATTTGAGAGCTTTAAATTGACCTTTCGAAAGCTTTTCATGCAACGTACTGAATTGAAGGAATTTCATTAGTTTTAGCTGCATTACGGATAGAACCCATCTTTCACGGCTTTGACTGCTTTCTCAAGGGTTTCCATTGACGAGTTTCCCCTTTGAGTTATTCTTTTCCAATTTATATGCATCTGAAACAACGAATGAAAGTAATAAACTTTAATAATATGCTATCAAACTAAGAATTTCAAATATAATCTATTTTATTTTTCATCTAGAAAAAATAAAAGTACCACGAGCGTGTTGTATCGCTCACCTGACCACCACTACCCCAAATTCACCTTCCATTGTTTATATTATTCACTTGCCAGATATATAATTTAATTGAAGGAAAAAAGCTTAAAACATAATATATTAAGGCCTTGGAATTTAAATATTAATGATGTAACTGGATTAGAATTAGTCACTTAACGCATAGATTGTGAAGATAAATTTAAATCAGTAAATAGTAAAATGCACTTTCCACAGTTTGGTCACAACGAACATTGATAAAGTTGGCGGACCTTGTTACATATTATGTTCACACTCACTTCAGGAGAGAGCAGCACGTTACAGAATTCAATTCTTTACCACCAATTTTGAAATATGGGGGGTGACTGGTATGTCCAGCTGACCGGCATTCCCTCGTTCTTCTAAGCATATATGATAAAAAAACTTTTTTAGTACCACGTCTTAATACTCGTTCGGATTATACTCCTAGGTACTAGTTACACTAATGGGTTAGGGATTAAGAAGGCTTAGTTAGGAAATGCACCTACGAAAGCGTGGAGGGAGGGTGGAAAACCATTTAGGAAAACTACCCTCAGTACACCCAACTGGGATCAGATCCTGATCTTCCCGTCTTCAGTAGTCTAGTTTAACACGAAATTAGCCCGTTAGACCACGCGGCCACCGAAGCGAGTAACATATATGATAATTACGCTAACAAGGTAGGGATGAGGAACGAAACATTTAGAGGTAATATACCCGCATTTTCATGAAAGGGAAGAGGGAAACCATTTAGGAAAAACACCTTCATTAGACTTAACCGTGATTCGAACCTCGATTTCCCCATCATCAACAGACCAGTCTTGAATTATGGTTGAATTTACCGATATGTAGGTCTACTTATATCAGGAAATGAATAGATTGGGAATGTTGAAGAAATTATAAAAATATTAACCTGGAGATAGGATTAGAATTCACATTTTGGAAAAAAAAAATATTCTCCCCTGCATTATGCTTCCTAATTTAGAGTTCACGGCACTAGCTATGTGGCAACTTTGGAAGCTAATTGTATTTACTAATAATTAACAACATTAGGTTAGTAGTTACATCTTACAACTAATGATGGCATAGTATCTACAATCATATTCATATAAAAAGAAACTTTTTTATATTCCTAACAAATTTACTAAAACAATTTTCATATATTCATACGTCATGTCATGTGATCTGAAGCTGTCACTGTCCCTTTGATAGATTTGATCAATATTTATTAAAATAGTAAGCCTACTAATAATATAGTAAAATGCTATCAATGTTAACTATAAAGAAATGTGTTTATATTTTTTAAACTTTTCTTTTAATAAGAATCTTTTATGGTTAAGATTTAGGTAACGCGATTTAAGTGCAATGTTTTTTTAAGTTTTTATAACAAAACTTTTTTTTAGCAAAAATAAATAAACTATTGCTTCAGTACGAACAGATTTTAATTTTCTTCATGTGTTGTTGACTATCTGTCATGAGCATAGTAGCATTAGATAAGAAACTTTTTTTAAGTAAGAGAAAAAGACGTCATTAAATTTCAGGATACCCTTGACAGTTATTCAAAAATTGTTGATGTCACCTTGTAAAGAAAATTAAATTCTTTGTTTATATTGGATACAAATTTTATTAATTTTTACCAACAAAAAATTTGCTATAAAACTGCAAAAACACTTATCTTATCTAGAGTCTCTGATATCTCCTAACTTTAAAAGCATCCTCCTTTAAAATTACTTCAACTAATTTAAGATCACTTAGTTCAATCTTGCGGAATGGAACATCCAAACAAGTTTTACACAAGTTTCCACATATTTTTGTAAAAAGTTTCAAACGGGAAACTTTCTGTGCCCAACCATAATTATATAAGCCAATAAATTATGTCTTGAGAATTTAAGCAAAAATGTGGCCAAATTAATCAGATAAATGTTTAAATTAACACTAACCAAACAAAAATTCACTCTTTTCTTCATATTTTCTTTGTAAATAGTTTATTTAAAAAAAATAGAGATGATAATTTGAACAGTATCATTTATTGATTGGCCATGACCACATTGTTTTTTAACTTCATCCCTTAAACTATTTTTTTAAAGCACAAGCAGTATTTCCACCTCCTACCACACCCACTTCAATCCTTTTGAGAGAGTGACGCCTTAGATGATGCAACCATCGATGCGGGTTCTCAACATAATTAGACTTATAGAGAATAAAATAAACACCAATCAGGTGTTAAGGTGTTTTTAGACAAACGTAGTAAATCTTATTAATAAATAAAAAAAATCATGTTCTTTTTTAATATTCTAGGTATTTAGCGAACACTTTCTTAAACCGACTGATTATATCAGCACATGACTTATAAACTAATTATATTCTAGAACAGACACAACGTCCAGTCCCCAGTTGTTAATTCATCACTTTGAAAGGGGTGACCAACATTTAACCAATAATAAAATTTTCAGCTATACCGGAAATAGAAAAGAGATATTTTAGCTCAGTAGGTTGACACGCTATCAGCTCAGCTAAGTTGGCTGATTAAAAATCAGATAAAAACGCCTAAATGTATAGGCTAATAACAAAATGCAGTCTGATTTTCATAGGAAGACCGTTATTTGTAAACTGTAAGCTAATGTCAACATAATTGCGGGAATAATATATTACAGTAATTATATTAACATTCTTAGTCCATTTAGCTAATAATGTAAAGAGAAACTATACAGCTATCAATAAGTAAGTATTATTGGAAGCTTTTGTGAGTTTATTAAATTAACTTTATAACTAACAAATCATAATAAAACATAATTAGACAAGGCCAAATTTTAGTGACTTTCAATCAATGTTGGAGGTCGAAAGTGGGCCTCTTATAAACATCAGAGTTTACATACTGCTGCCTATTGTCATTATTATATTGTTTAAAACTCGAAAAAGATATAAAAATGCTAAAATTCCATTTCAAATATTTTTTGTCTTTATTCTTTGTTTGACGTTTAACACACCCTTCCTTTCAGAAGTTTGAATTTATATCTATAAAATCCTCGAGAACTCTTGAAAAGCACGGAGGAAAAATAATAATACATCTATCTATCAGCTTTCTTTTATATTTTTGGGCTTGGAAATCCTGATTTTCTCTTTATATTTCTAGATTCTCGCTCTTTTTCCTTTAGCTCCGGTATCTCCCGATTTCTATTTGATCAACTTCGATTTGGTCGATGCACACAGCACTTCAAATAAATGTTCCATTCAATCGATGTATTGAACTTCCGGAGAAGTCCACCACCATCAAGAAGAACAAATCTCAGAATTAACGGATGGTGGGAGAGTTAAACTGACGTACACAAAGATGGTTTAGCAATCAAATCTAAGCACAAAAATATGGTTAGACAATCAAATCAAATCAAATTATACAAAGATAGTTAAAGAGTAAAACCCAAGTAAATAAAATGGTTATCGAGTTCAACCGAGGTACACAAAATAATTAACGATCTAAACAGACGTACACAAAAATGGTTAAAGAAAAAAACGGAAGTACACAAAAATGGTTAGAGAGTAAAACCATAAAACACTATTATTATTATTATTATTATTATTATTATTATTATTATTATTATTATTATTTATCACTGCGTCTTACTACCGTTCGGGCTGTATTGTTACACACAAATTGTTAAAGGATAAATCAAAGTACAAAAAGATGGTTGAAGAGTAAAATGAGGCTACACAAATTTGGTTAAAGACTAAAACAAAAGTACACAAAAATGTTTGAAGAATAAAGTCTAAGTACACGAAGATGGTTAGATATAGATTGAAATTAAAGTACACATAAGATTCGGCCGCGGTTCACATCTTGGCCTGGTTAGCTTGAAATCGTTTTCCTAACATACACACTCCACGCAAATGCGGATACATTTAATCTACAACTTTCTTCGTCATTACCACCTTAACATTTTAAATATGAGGTTATTTTTGTCGGAATGTTCGTCGCTGTGCAAAAATTTAAAGTGGGAAGTTTTTTAAAATTTTAACTATGATCTATGATCATTATCACAAATGATTTATTGTGCCTTAATACACATTGGTGATGTTTTCGTAATTGATTCGGTAGAAAAACTTGTACTTAAATAATGATATGAACCATAGGCAAAAATTAAATTCCTCCCAGAAAATGAATTTTGTATTTATACATTAAAAGTTAACTGAAAATTTTGAAACCATCCAGAGCAATTTTTTAAACTTTTAATATTATTTCTATTAAATATAATATTTAACTAAAGCAACTTCCATTAAAATATTTTCTAAATAAATTGTATTTGCTACACTTTTTTTTAAAAAATATGGAAACATTATTTTTTTTAGCACTTTGTCTTACTACACAAATGGGTTATGTGCTTATGTACTAATTATTCTAAATGTATAAAGGATGAGAAAGGTTGAATTTATAGGAAGTGTGCTTGCATTTGCGTGGAAAGTGAGTGCAAAATAGTTTATAAAAAAGAACCTCAATACACCCAAACAGCCTTGAACTACGATATCCCTGTCAACGAGTCTAGTATATTGCAAGAGTGCCATGCGGCTACTGAAGATAATGAAATCTGTTTCAATTTACTAATATAAGAGCAAAAGCTTCACTGAAAATGGGTTTTCATGATAGCTACATTCAAACTTGACTGTAACGAGCATGGAAATAACGAGATCATGATTGTAATGGGGGAAAAGATATTATGATTTTAATATACACGTATCCCCAAAAATTAGCTCACTTTTATAAAGAGCGTAAGCCACGGATAGAACCTTACAAATTTTGGTAGCTATGAAAACTTTAAAACATTCTTAAATGCTTGGTTTGTCGGAAATACCCAATTCTTGGAATAGACAGAAATAAATGGGGTGATTTGTCTTTAATGTCCACCCGCATCCGCTTACGATCTTGTCTTGATTGTCCTTGGGGAGCGGCAGCGCTCTCTCTCTCCAATGTGTATCCTTTCGCCCTAATATCTCCACTTTTCACAAATACCACCACGACTCAGGGACGGATCCAGAATGTTCGTGATGGAGGGTGAGGCCAGGATTTTCATTACAACTAGTAGTGACTATAACACAGAATTTAATTGGTTTTATTTTTCATTATCATTGCTGCCCCCCGCGTCACCGTCTGGATCCGCCTCCACCACAACTGTAAAATCAGTAATATCTGAACAACTGCATCGTAAACATGTCCAACGACAAATGAAAGTGTATCTTGATTCGTGAAAAACCAAAAGTTTTTAAATTATTTGTGAGTTGGAAAGTGATGTGAAAAATGACAAGAGTGTTGGTAGAACATACCACTGATATGTGTGTGTGTGTGTGTGTGTGTGTGTGTATTTCCTTCATCAACGCATCTTACCTGTTAAGGTTATACCTATAAATGATAATTACTCTAATTGGGTAAGGAAGGAAGAATTTTATTCGCATTTGCGAGGAAAAAGAGTGGAAAACGTTCCAGGAAAAAAATCACTCTAAGTAGATCCGACTGAGATTTCAGTCCCGATCTCTCTGTCTTCAGCAGGCCAGTCTAACCAAGAAAGTGGCGTGTTAGACAACTCGGTTAAATAGTTAGACAATGATAGACCAAGTGATGACAATAACGAGGACATTTAACAGTTCCCTTCTGTTTGTTATAAGCAAGGTCGATTGTACTTTTTTGCGATTATCCCGCAATATATCTTAACGTAAACATTTACTGAATTATATAATTAAACACTTCGTGTATAATAATGACTTGTCTGGGCTACATCACTCGTAGTCCAGTTGTGGAAAGATCAACCAGTACTAATTTACCGATGCCCAGGGGACGCCCGAATGTACTGATCGTACATCCTTTCCGTGGAGGCTCTTTCCATGTCCCGATGAGATGAGGCATGGCCGTCTTTAGTTACAGGCCAGAGTGTTAAATGTGGCACCTCCTCATGTAGTGACGTCATGAGGCCTAGCAATCTGCTGGTTCTTACGAAGAATTGTGTGAATATTTTCTGTTTTCTTCATTTAAAAACTGACAAGTCACTTTAAACGATACTGACAATTATACAAAATATGTTTTACGTATATCATAAAACAAAAAAATCTTCAGAGGTTGAAAAATACAACAAATAAACATATAAATAATAATTTAAAAATTTTTTTCGAAGTAAGGGTAATTTAATGTTCACAAACACGATTTGAATATTATGATCAAAATTTAAAAAAAATTACTATCTCGAGGCCTAGAAAGAGCATTTATTGTTTTAATAATCCTAATGTTCCAGTTTCAATATTCATGTCCATGCAAATAGTTTAAATTAAATAAAGAGCATTATTTATGTAATTGCTTTGAACACTTCCCAGCCTTAGAGTTTAGAATTTTGAAACATTAATTTGTAAAGTGCTTGAATTTTCTTCTTTTTTTGAACAAAAATTTTCACTGCGAAGTCTATCATTCCTATACTTGATGTAGTTGAAAAGTAGGTTATATTTTCAAGAGTTGATGAAACCAAATAAAATAACTCACGCAAGGAATTAGCACAGAAACAGTTGTTAATAAATTGATCTCAATCTGGATCCTTACAAATATATTTATAGGCCAAACACAGGAAGAATTTTCCTCAACACTGCTTCTTACTAACCGTCCGGGTTGTACGCTTATGTACTAATTACGTGCGGGGAGGGAGGGTAAGAAACTGTTTTGGAAAAAATACCCACGGTACGCCCGACCAATATTCGAACCTCAACCTGTCCACTATCCGTAGTCTGGTATATTGCGAGACTAGCGCCATAGACCATGCGGCCACCGAAACGGGTGAACAGGAAAAGTCGCTTCAGATTTTTGTGTTGTAGAAATTTATTTTTGAACTTTCCTGTTATTAAAATCTTCATTATTGTGCGTCGATTAACTCCAACCCTTAAAACTGTTGTTGATGGACTAACTAGTCCACCTCTGGTAAGATCATTGAAACAGTTAGCATCTGTAACATGCCCAACTAAAAAATCAATGCAACAACTGCATTCAAAACGAACAGAAAATGTCTAGTAACCTAAGCATAACCACACAAAGCAAAGGATTCTGCAATCACGTTAGTTGCTAGTTGAAAATCACTAATTACATCAACAAAATTTTAATATAAAAATTATTGTATGTTTTGATATATGTCCCAAAACATAATGTTATAGAAGCGTGAACCACGTAAAATTTCAAATCAAGTAAATAGCAGTTATTACACGAAAAACAAAAATACCGCCACAGTAAAACTACTACACTAAACTCCTGCACGTGGCTATGTTGACCAACCTCAACGCCGTGTTGCCAAATTTCAATATTCCGGCCTGAAACTAAAGACGGCCATGGACGAGGCAATGAATATGAGGGTGTGGAACAAGTGGAAACACTTAAACCTTACTTACGACTAATCAACCAAATCTTGGTGACCATGGAATTTACTCCCATTACAAGGAATATTCCTCGGTACCAGCCGGAAATTGAACCTGGGACCTTTAGGTCAGCAACCACGGGCCACGAACACTATACCACGAAGCTGGTTAACATTTCTCGTGCGTATAACTTGAACAAGTAGTAATACACGGTGCAAAAAAAAAATATTCTGTATGTACGGTGTCGTTAGACAAAGTTTTATGGTCGAAACCATCCCCATTTTGATAATCAACCCCTTTATCTTCCCTCCCTTTAGTTATCCTGGTCTGAAAACCACTCACATATTTCCATCATAGTATTTTGTTACTCGCAGGCTGTAGATAATGTAACATTTATAACAAAGGAATTCTCGTCTCGTCATGGGGATACAATTGGAGGAATGATAATTTCTGGTTTCCTATTTCCGACAATGTCAAAAAGGAGTATGGCTGTCTTTTGAATAATGTAAAACTCTTAATAAAGCTTGGTGGGGGAAGGGGTAGAAACACGCAATTTCTGTTTTACGAATACAAAGTAGGATTTCGGTAAAAATTCACTTTTAGAAAATACATATATATATAAAACATTTTGCTATAGATATATATTTTTTCATTGCTGGCAGCAAAATAAATTTGTTTGAATTTTTTAACATTTACCTTCCTACCTCATTTCAACTAAATATTGATTTACCGTTCCAATGCGAGAATAAAACATTATAACCATAACCCATAAAAGACAAAACAATAAATTTATAGGTTGTTCCTTATGGTCGTGAAACATGATACCTAACATTAAATGACGATAAGAAATTACAAGTGTTAGAAAAAAAGTGCTTGGGAAAATATTTGCTTCAAACTGGAATGAGGATAATTATGAGTGGAGGAAATTACATAATGATACATCACATACTCTGTACTCACCGCCAGATTATTAGGGTAATCAGATCTTGCTGGTTACAGTGAACCGGAGATACAGCGTGGATGGAATAAACAAAATATTGGTCAATATATTGACCGTCAAACCCAATTGGAAGAGACCATTGGGAAAGCCTAGACGCATATGGGAGGATAACATTAGATTGGACGTGAAAGAGATAGTGTAATGAGGTGGACTGGATAGAACTAGCTCAAGATAGGGATAGAGTGTAATGATGTGGACTGGATAGAACTAGCTCAAGATAGGGATAGAGTGTAATGATGTGGACTGGATAGAACTAGCTCAAGATAGGGATAGGGTGTAATGAGGTGGACTGGATAGAACTAGCTCAAGATAGAGATAGTGTGTAATGAAGCGGACTGGATAGAACTAGCTCAAGATAGATATTGGGTGTAATGAGGCGGACTAGATAGAACTAGCTCAAGATAAATATTGGGTGTAATGAGATAGACTGGATAGAACTAGCTCAAGATAGGGATAGGGTGTAATGAGGCGGACTAGATAGAACTAGCTCAAGATAAATATTAGGTGTAATGAGGCGGACTAGATAGAACGAGCTCAAGATAGGGATAGGGTGTAGTGAGGTGGACTGGATAGAACTAGCTCAAGATAGGGATATGGTGTAATGAGGTGGACTGGATAGAATAAGTTTTAGATAGAGATAGTGTGTGATAAGGTGTACTGAATAGAACTAGCTCAAGATAAGGATAGGTGGCGTACTTTTGTAAGTGCAGCAATTAACATTTGAGTTATTTAAACGATAGAGGCAGTAATAAATTAGTTTAGACACTTTTAAAGATTTAACTAGCTTCCCCTAATATTACCATATCGGATATTTTATGTGTGTACAAAATAATTTTAAACAAAGCCATTTATTTAACATTGCGTCTTACTACTTGTTCAGGTTATACGCATACGTACTAATTACGCTAATAGTTTTAGGGATGAGGAAGGTTATATTTAGAGAGAGTGTACCCACATTTGCGTTAAGTGAAAGCTAAAAAACCATGTCAGCAAAGCCACCCTCAGTATGCCTTGCTAAGATTCGAACCCCAGTCTCCTCGTCATCAGTAGTCTAGTCTACTGCGAGAGTAGTGCATTAGACCAAAGACCACCGTAGCGGGTACTTAGATATTTAAAATCATCAAGATAGTTTAGATGTTTAAGTTAAAGATAAATTACCATTAGGCTACTATTTAAATTATTAATAACTTTTTCAGCTCTACTATTATGTTTAAGAAAATCATTAAATGCATTTACACTGGTATAAAATTATCACTTTAATTAAATATCATGTTTGAAAAAGAAGAATGATCTAAACCTCTATTTGGCAATGTATCTTATATAACAACTTATACCCTTTGCCATAAAAATACAAAACTTTATTGGTCAAAGTTAAATTTTCCATCATGAGTATACTAAAGCAATTCTACAAAGTCGTGAAAATATAAACACATTTTTGAGGAAAGGTGTAAGAGATTCAGCTACGTCCAGTTTCGTTCGAAGAAGTCCGGAACAAATTGGGTTATCTAGCACTTCTATACGGTCCAGTGGATGACGATAGCCCTTAAAGAGGAACTGCCCTTAAGGGTTCCCTTTGTCACCTACTGCTGCTTTGCGCTTGACATCGTCGTAAAGGTTAGAGTGTGTATTGATCGATTAAACATATTAACAAGCGTCGCACAAAACGGCACTACATTTTAATAGAACAACAAGTAGTACCCAGCGTATACCCCGAACGGGTAGTAAGACACGGGGCTAAAAAATATATATATATATATAGTAACCCCACATTTTTTTTTATCTTATTGAATAAGATATGTTTGGATGGTTTTACTGAAACTCGTGAAGAAGACAGATTTTTCTGCCGATGGACATCGCAATGTATTTCCTATTCCCTAAACCGTTCTGCCACCACTCCATATGATGCCTAAGAGATGAATGTTCTCAACATTAAAATAGAGGATTGGTGCATAGTCAATTAAATATAATATGCACTTCAATGGCTGCATGCTCTAAACCGCTATTCTGGCAGTAGATTAGATTACTGATGAAGGGAAGATCTTGGTTCGAATCTTAGTAGGGTGTACTGAGGGTGATTGTACCAAAATGGTTTACAAATCTTCTTTTGCGCAAATGCGGGTACACTTCCTATAAATATGACTTTCATCCCTAAAACCATTGGTATAATTAGTACATAAGCGTAGCCTATAGCTCGAATGGGTAGTAAGACGTATTTCAAAAATAAATTAAATCTAATATATATTCATTTTATTGTGAAATATTTGAATATTCGTTCAAAGCAATATAATTTAGATAAAAGTGTAGTAAGCGCGAGTTAAGGGCAGATTTGTACAATTTTTATATAAAAATTTATTTTTGGTCAAAATAAATCATAATATAGCTCTCCAATAAGAACTTACAGTTTAATTTTCTTCGCGCAGTGACCTCAAAAGTTGTTGACTATCTGTCAAGGATGTCCTGGAATTTAAAAACAACTTTTTCTCTTCATTTAAAATGTTTCTCATCTAATGCTGCTATGCTCATGACAGATATTCAACATCTGTTGATATCACCGTGTGAAGAAAATTTAACTTTACGTTTCTACTGGAGAAATATTTGATTCATTTTGTCCAAAAATATGTTTTGCTATTAAAACTCTAAAAATACTTCCCTTAACTCATTTTCCTTAAACTCCCACCTTAGTGCAAATTACTATTTCAACGGATTTAAATTAAATGTATTAGAAAAAATAGTTGCAATTTTAGTAAAGGTGTGGTAGAAGAGATTGCGAGTTATATCAACATTATTACAGTTTCTGTAATAAAAAGCCTCTTTTGAACAAAATTAGTGAAATATTTCTCCAGTATATAAGTTTAGTTTAGTTTTAGATCTATGAATATATCAATAATTCTTGAATTTTTACTATAAGCATTGTGGCATAAGTACAGAAATCCATTTAATCAATAAGACGTAAGACCTGTTCAAAAGCCTATAAGCTCATGGCAGATGTTCAAGAAAGGTTAAGACTACTATAAGCACAAAATGAAGCTAATTGTATCTATATACTGTAGCAAAACTTTATTAATTATGGATGAACATTTTTTATATAAAAAACTGAATTTTTTTTTAGCTTAGCCTGTTTTCGCTTCTAACTTACCTTTAAGAAATGTGAGGAACAATGTCGATGATATCGTTGGTCTTTGAATGAAATTTAATCTGAACAAAACTATCTAATTCTCTTTCATAGTTATTTTAATTGACATATTATGTTTCAAAGTATTGTAAATAAACCTTCCCCCACCCACAGTAACCTCAACTCCCCATCTTCCTTCCCCCTTCCCCCAAAATATCATAGTTCACGTCAGTGGGCATGTGAACTAAATGTCATATTCATATATTCTTGTTTAATACTGACGAGGAGGTCTGTGTTTGATTTGTGGTTCGGATGTGTTGAGGGTATTTTTTCCCTTAATACTTTCCCATTATACTTCTATCCAAATGCGGGTACATATAATCTAAATTATACCGTTCTCATCCCTACCAATCAATCGTAATTAAAATGCGTATAGCGTAGACCGTTAATAAGACGCGTTCGCAAAAAAAAATTAACAAAAATAAAAATGTGTCAGTTAGTTATCAATTTTTCCCAGACTGTGGCTCACATGCCACCGAGTTTTAATAACCATAAGATATTTGTTGAGTTTAGTAAATCTTTTAAACAAATTAACGCAGATCTTTATGAGATGTGTAGACTTTTATAATATTTTATTTATTTCTGTTACGGCTTTTTTAGCTAGCCACCAAATATTGATTGAAATTTGGGAAAACCATTGATATTTTACAAAATAACCAATATTAATTTTTTTATGGAGAGCTTAAAGGGGTGCGTTGGTAGGACCTTGGTTCCGAAAAGGGTACGCGACTCATGAAAAGTTGTGAAACTTTTCATGATCTTAAAAAAAAGACAAAGCTGTAAATTTTACCTTTTTACTTTCTCTCAACACCTCGAAGAGAAAGTATTGTGATATCTAGAAAAATCAAATTCGAGATTTTGATGAATTTTTAAGTCTCATGACCCCCTTTAACCGAAGAAGGGTTTTTTACAATGCTGTCTGTATGTCTGTCTATCTCTCTCTGTCTATCTGTCGGTACCTAGAGCTAGAGCCGAAACTATTTTACCAATTGGGTATCTGGGTTTTTTATAATGTCCCCCAGTTTTTTTAAATTAGATATCTAGCCCTAAATTATTTAACGGTAGTCTACTAAAGGGCAAAAACAGAAAAAAAACTCGAAATTATCTCTAACGATTTTGATAAAATTTTATATCTCAACACTATTTATCATTATTAACAAGATGGTAGTTCTCATTTTCTCATGAACTTGACTTTGAGGGTAATTTACATGGGGAAATTTTCCAATTTTCCTAATTTCTCCGCAACTATTTGAGATACGAAATATCTTACCATTGGTAAAGTTGTAGTACAATTAAAGATAAAAAATATTTTACTTGAAATATATTTTTATAAAACCAATAATTGATGAGCTATAAGCAGATATATGTTGAATTTTTAATACAAGTATTTGAAAATGAATTTGTTTCTTTTGCTCTTTGGTGGACAGAGATATTTCTCTTCTCTCAATTTTTATGTAACAGTTTTCCTTGTGTCTAATACGATAGAGTAAATAAGTAACATTGTGCATTATTTTATTTATGATCTTTGGTAGTGTGTTTCTATAACAATATATAGACCTATTATTACGTTTCACGTATCTTACGAGTTTTTAGTAAATGTCTATTTTAAGATAAAAGCGAGAGAAAGTCTATGTGGTGCACCATGCCATTTATTTTCTTAAGTCAACAATCTAAATGTTAGTTTGATGTGGATTCTATCTATCCGAAGATATGTACGCACTCTGCCCTTCATTATTGCTGCCTGCACCATCTGGTAGAAATCCCGAGTACTAAGTGATTTCAGAAAGTGTGGTAGTTCCCCGTTGCCTTCCATACTGAATTTCTATGAGCGAGCACTAAAGAGTTGTTCTAAAATGGTGAAGAATTATTAAAGAAATTTTGGAAATAAAAAAAATTGGAGTTAATGATTGAAGATTCTAGTAGTAATAATATATTTCTTATGATGTTCCTTAGTGAGCAGCTACCATTTGACCACTAGTTTTGATGTAATTCTATATCATACTCAAGTCTTTAAAAAACACATACAAAAAATGGTTGAAGTACAATGCAAATTTATAGAATACCAATGGAATAATATTTGTGAATCTTGATATAGAATTAAAATTGAGAGTAGGAAATAGTTAAACCAATCGGCATTTTTACCAGTGTTCGGAGAGGAAGGCGTTATACCTCACTGTTTATTCGTGAATGAATAATTTAGGAAGAATTACGTGATATGAAAAGTATTGGCAAATCAGTTGCTGGTCATTCTATCCATTATTATTATTATCACCGCATCCTACTACCTGTTCGGGTTATACGCACTTACGCTAATGTGTAATGGTAGGGTGATTGTGAGATGAAATGGAGGACCTACAACTTAACGTGAGATCCGAACCACGGTGGAGACCCCGGATTCCACACATTCACCAGTTGTGATTAATACACGTATTGTCAGAGAGGAAGGAAGGATTTGGCAATCAGATAAATCTGTTCCGGGACTGAGGATTGAACCCCGGACCCCCAGCACAGAAGTCTGACACTTTACCCTTAGACCACCAGGTAACCCATTTTATCCAAAGATAATACATACAAGGGGAGGTGAGTGAGCATGTTCGTTGGATGTGTAAAGTTTGAGTTATTGTATAGATAGATATGAATTGATATAGAAAAAAACTGCAATGAGGCAAAAAAAAAAGGGGGGAAGTGCATTAAGGTTCTAATCTTCACGACACTGGCCCAAACATGTTTCAATTACTATTAATGTTAGACCGGATTGGTTTAGGATTTATTTGTGTTTTTTGATTTCGGTATGTTAAAGTTTTGTTTAGAATATTAATGTGGATTTGATTTTCAAAGATTCAAAAAGAGCACTAAATAACATACCAATTTGACCGGAAAGGTATTTTCACATACTTTCCCTTTTTTTTTTCTTTTTTTTAATGTCACAATCTACATGAGAACCGACGGCTTTATTTCTCTAGTAAGGAAGTTGTGCTACGTATTTGTATCGCTCGAGAAAAATCCATTGACCTCTGTTGTGTTTGAGCATTATATAGAAGAATAGAATTTTTTTTTCTCAAATTGAAGATATTACGAGTATTTAATGTTTGGGGGGTCTCAACTCTAGATCTGTGGTTGTTTATTTTTTATATTTTTCTGAGCGTTAAGCATCTGAAACTGGTTCCTTGTATAGTTCAATTAAAATAGTAAAGGACAGAGCATTTATCCTTGTAGATACGAGATGGTTGTTACAGAAATCGACATGTCGGCGTAATTTGAGTCTGGCAGATAAACGATTTGATTCTAAATCACAGCGCTATTCATAAATGGAATAAAAACATAGAACCATGAATATTATGATTACCAAACAATAAAATCATATTTAATTAAATAAAATTCCTATACCTTAGCTCAATCAGTAGACTGTATTCCTGCTAAAACAAGGGTCTCTAAATCGATTCCCAGTGAGGCCGGGATTTTTTTTTAGCACTGCGTCTTACTACCTGTTCTAGCTATACGTATACGGACTAATTAAGCTTAATGATCTAGGAATTAGGAAGGTTCGAATTTAGAGTAAGTGTAGCCTACCTACATTTGCGTGGAGTAAGAGTGGCAAACCATTTTGGAAAAAACCCTCTCAATACACCCAGTGGAATTCGAGCCCCTATCTCCCTGTAATCGGTAGTCTAAAATTTATTATTGATGATATAAGGGTCTCTCCTCTTTCAAATGTGGAATTTATGATTGGGGAACTATGTATTATGTCAATTTTAGAATTAGTTTAGTTTTTAAATTGTTCTTTGATATTATCAGTCGGTTAAACATATATATTTTAAATATCCTAGATATTAAAAAAAGTTCTAATGCTAACAACAAACAACCCATCATGTAGGAGTAAGTTCACAAAATAAGGACGTACTAAAATAAGGATTTTATATAATATACTATCGCACCCAGCCAAGATCTTCCAAAAAGAAAGATAAAAACTTTTCTTTAACTTCTTCCTTAGAGCAACCGAAATCACCGCCATCTTCGTTTTTCTCACATTCAAAGTTTACGATGTTTCACCAGGCGAAGTAAACTACTTAAAGAGAGCTTAAACCACAAAAGAAAATATCGGATATTCATTTGCGACTGTAGACATCCTTAACTAAAATATAATAACCATTTCTAGAGTATCTTGTAATAGGTACTATAAAATATTTATAGTAAAAAAAGCTGTTATATTCTATGTTTAATAAAACAAATACGCAAAGCTTGAGAACACTCTTGCTTAAAATGAAAGTTATTTTTTGTATTATTTGATTAATAGATTAATTAAGAGCAAAAGAAGAAGTTTGAAGAAGCTTTGTGGTATATTTGATAGTCGCGATAGTTTTATTTCATTGAAACTTTTACATAATAACGATACGTCACAGATTACACCTGTAGACATTTTATCAAGTTTTATTAATATAACTATCACTCCAAGATTAAATACGTTAATTGCTGCAATTCTCAATGCCTTTAGTGACGTCACGTCCTTAGAGAGAGAGGTCGAGTTTGCGTGAGTTTCGTGGGTCAAGAGTCAAGACGTGTCATCAAAACCACTGAGAAAAATGTTGGCTGAGCCCAATAAAGTGGCAATGATAAAGAATTAAACTAGGATATTTAAAGTGTAGGTTTGATCTTTTATTATATTTTGCTGTTATAAATTAATTTACAGTAGGAATTTGGTAGGAAGAACAATTTAGAATAAACAAACGTATTTTTTTGCGATCAACGGTGAGGATATTTTACTTTATTATTCAATAACTATTTAAAATAAACTTTTACCCACTTCAGTGTCCACATGGTCTAAGGTGGTACTCTAAAAGTAGATTAGACTGCCGATTACGTGGAGACCAAGGATCGAATCTCGGTCGAGTGTACTGAGGGGTTGTTTTTACAAAATGGTTTCCCACTAGCCCTCCACGCAAATGTGAGTACACTTCCTATAAATATAACCTTCCCTATCCATAAAACCATTAGCTTAGTTATGGTGTATATATTGTACAACTAAAACGGGTAGTAAGAATCA
>CABFWO010000773.1:112876-116736 GCA_902155825.1 Timema genevievae
TTTACTTTTGAGGCAAGAGTGTAATTAAGTTTTATGTAAAATACATTTTTAATATAAATATTTTATAATATCTATTACGCTCGAACCTGCTTCCTCTGGATCGGTATCCAAGAGCTCTAACCACTAGTCCACAGAGGTGAGCTTATGCTATACTAGATAATTATATGATAAGTTAATAAATGAATACATGGACAATAATTAGGAAAATACCATAATAAATAAGTCGACCAAATATTAAGATTTCTTAGTCCAGGTTTAGGTAATATTTCAAATTATGAATATACCCTCATAGCCACGAGACCAACATATTTTTAAACTTGATAAATAATCGCAAAGTCGATTCAACGTAAATACCCATATTGGTGGTCATGCCGGCTAAATGTCAGGTTAATACAGTCTGATTTTACGGTTATTGAGGAGCTTGGTGTTTTAAACCTTGTCAAGTGTACTGAGGTTAATTTTTTTATCGGGGGTTTTAACAACATCGGTGGTCTTGGGGTAAAGTGCTTGCCTCGGGACCCGATGTTCATGGGTTCAAACACAGCCAGGGTCGACGGATTTTTCTTGCGCTATAAAAATACGTAGCACAACTTCCTTCAGAAGGGAAGTAAAGCAGTCGGTCCCATGTCGATTGTTGAATGTAAAAGAACCCTGGAAGTTATGTTAAAATACCTTTCCTGGCTAAATTGGTAGACTCTTTTGCTATCATTCATAGAAATTGTCGTGTGCTGATATACTCAATCGGTTCAGAAAGTGCTCGTTAAATACCTCAAATAATAATAACCTAAGTTTTCTACTCACTCTCGATGAAAATGTCCATACATTTCCTCTGAAACTCTTAAAATGAGTACAGCCTGGGTGAGCTGTGCGATGCAATGGAAAAAATAAAATCAAGCCTAATCCGTTTGTGATTAAATCTATTAGTGGAAAGTTCTTTTTAAATTTAGCTTGTTAAATTATAAAACTATTTCATTTCTATACAATTATATTCCATATTTACTCATGTATATATAACATATCCACTGCCCAATAATTTCAACATCTTCCAATCTTACCCCAAAATACTTTTAAATAATATTATCCTTGTATCGCCTCATCAATATCTATCTATCTATCTATCTATCTATCTATCTATCTATCTATCTGATATGTTGTCCACGTAACTAATCCTCCCATTCATATGTTAAGTTACAAATGACAGCTGAACATTTCATTGGCAAGTACCAGCCTTCGATGTGGGAGACTGGAGTTTGCGCTTCGACTGAATGTATCATAATTATTGTTAAAAGGGGCTACGATACAAACTCGCCCAATAGTGCCACAAACCTAAAATACAGAGTCGGCTTGAATTTCTACCGCCAATAGATTTAAAAGAATAGTCCTATGTATTAAGTATCCAAATACCCATGTGGAAATATTTATAATATCCTTTATAAATCCAGATATTATATTTCATTACGTTTCTATAAAAAAAATTAAAAGTTACTATCTTTTTTTTTAATATCCCTTTTAAAATAATTTGTATTTTAAAATATATAGTACGTTACACCACACAGATTTTCTCGCTCCTTTTCCTAAAAATGTAGATATTCACTCATTTCAAAACTCGTAAAATATATATGAAGTGAAATAAAAGTTACTGTTGCATAAACATTACACCAAAATCCATACATAAAATAATACACACTGTTACTGAAAAGTATTGAGGAAAAAAAAAATCTCTGTCCACCAAAGAACATTACAATCAATTTCCTAGACTTCAATTTAATAACTTTGTGTGCCAATATCTCAGAAACTGTTGAGTTTTATAAAAATATATTTCGATTAAAGGTTATTTATTTTTTATATATTTATTTCTTAAACCAAGTATTACTACCCGTTATGATTATACGCTAATTTACTAACCAAGCTAATGGTTTTAGGGATTAAGAAGGTTATATTTATATTTAGTGTACACGCATTTGTGTGGAAACAGTCGAAAACCACTTTGGAAAACAACCCTCAATACATTCAACCGGGATTCGAACTTTGATCTCTCCGTCTTAAGCGGTCTAATCTACTGCAATAGTAGTGCGTTAGAGTTTAGAGCATGCGGCCACCAAAGAGTGTTTTTTTTTATATTCCTACAATTTTGAAATGATAAGCTATTTCTTATCTCAATTAGTTGCAGAGAAATGATCGAGATGGAAAAGTTCTGATTATATAAAATACCCCCAAAGTATTTTTTGTAAGATAATGAAGATTACCATTCTGTATCTAACGTTAAAAACGTGGCTGGATAGAAAAAATTCAACATAGTTTTGAGTATATTATGTTGAGAATTTTTTTTATTTTACTCTAAAGTTAGATGTATTATTTTTTTTTAAAAAAACATCTGAGGAATCTTATAAAACCCTGGGCACCAAGTTTCAGCCAGATCGGTAAAATTGTTTTGGGTCTATCCCCAGTAGCAGATAAACACAAAGACCGACAGACATCAGTGGCGTGTCATAGAGTGTTGCAAGGGAAGCAGACCTTGTTAAAACTGTACCTGTGATATGTTTTCGCCCACCTGGGTCCTATTTCTGAGGGGTGTAAACAGATCACAGGTACAGTTTAGATTAATGCTGCTTATCCTGGCGGCACTTCCCGACACGACACTGACAGACAGCATTACAAAAACTAATTTTTCGGGTTCAGGTTGACAAGAAGCATTGAAATTCATCAAAATATCTAGTTTCATTTTTTGACGATCACTATAGACTCAAAACTTAGAGGGTGCTAGAAAGTAAAAATTAATAGATTATTTTGATTGACTTTTTAATAATGCACAGCGCCATACCACCCACTCCAACTACAGTAAAACCTTGGATTGCAAGCATAATTCGTTTCGTAAACGTGTTCGTAATACAAAGCACTCGTATATCAAAGCGAATCTCCACCATAAGAAATAATGGAAACTCAGATGATTCGTTCCTCAACCCAAAAATATTTTATCTGAAAATGATTAATACCTTTTTTATTTTCGTTATTTAAATGTAACTGTACTGTAATCAAATTTATTAATTAAATTTAATCGTGGATAGTGTGAGGCGGACGAGAGAGATGAGAGGAGGAGGTGGGTTAATCTTTAGGATGACTTTCACTGTCACTAACGAAATCACTGCTATCTGTTGGCTCACTGGAATATTTTTCTTTTTGTGCGACTTTAACAAAGAACCTGTCCAATGACACTGCTCCGCAGACAAAGCATAACCGTAGTACTACTCGTATTGCAAGATATCGCTTGTTTATCAAGTTAAAATTTATTGAAAATTTTTGCTCGTCTTACAAAACACTCGCAGACCAAGTTACTCGCAATCCAAGGTTTTACTGTATCTGCATAGCTACATTTATAGGAATAGGTATGTAAAAGGTAGAGTTTATCGAGAGTGTACCAGCAATTTCGTGGAAGTAATCGGTATTCGAAGTTGGAACTCTCCATCAAAGACAAACCAGACAAGACGAGATTGATGACTTAGTCCCTTTGTCCATCGTTGCGTGTCGTGATTAATGAATTTAGTTTTAAAAAGTAGAGGTACAATTTTATACGAGAGTAAAAAACTACAAAACTATTTATGATATAATTGGTGCCCATTATGGTAAGTGTGAAAGGAAAATCTAGGTTTTAAGGTGGGGCTTTAGGTGATGCTAGAAAAAGATGGTGTTTTTGTAGATTTTATAGCTTAACAATTTTTCTGGCTTAAATAAATCAAATATTGCTCCAGTAGAAACATACAGTTTAATTTTCTTCACACGGTGATATCAACATTTCTTGAATATCTGTCAAGGGTGTCCTGGAATTTAATGACAACTGTTTCTCTGCATTTAAAAAATACTCA
>CABFWO010000773.1:122788-138859 GCA_902155825.1 Timema genevievae
CCCCACCCACCCAGATGAGAAAAGAGTTGACTGTCTTCTTGGTCTAATGACCAGCAATCCTGGCTACCTAGGTCTAAGATTGATTCCCGGTGGTGCCATAAGTTTTTTTTTTCCCCCGAAAGAGAAATTTTCATAAATGGTCACCATGGTCTGGCTAATTAGACTTAAGATATGTTTAAAAAATTTACTGGAAACACATAATCATTAACAACATATCCAAGACCATCTTGCAGCCATCAAAGCGGGTGGTCAGAAAAAACTGTCACAATCCTAATTCAAGAGTGGAATTAAAAAAAAAATGGGGAATGGTTGAAAGAACGGACACAGCAGACAAAGAAAATGTAAAGTGTTTTCTAAGATATGACACAGTAAAAGTGTTTTTAAACTGCAAACAAATTCTAAAAAGAACAATGAAATATATGTTTAATTTAGCTCATAATTACTACTAGGTGTTCTATGATAAGGTCCTTTTATTTTGTCAGTGACCTTATACCACCAATTCATCCCGTCCTCTACCTCCTCTTTAATTTCCCAGAATTTTCTTCTTTCCTTCAAGTCATCCAATGTTTGAATCCTCCTTCTTCCTAAACTCTTATTTACCTCAACCTTTTTAAATTTTTAACTCAAAATTTAATTCAAGTGCAAAAAGAAAATGCTTATGATTAATTATCAATGGAACACCAGAAATAGCACATACTCTTCTATTAGGATTCTACCGGGGCTTCGAGCGCTGGTACCGGACTGCGTGTGGCTTCATTGTGGCATTCACAGAGAGACGTTAGATGGGAAAACAGTGTCATTACCGTTGCGTGCAAATAACTGAGGTTTTCGTGTGGGTAAAAACAGCATCACAATTCGCACTAAGTATCTTGTTTATTATTTGTTTTTATTAGTATTTTCTTTAGTAAATAAATATACTAAACCTGTAAAAAAATTGTTTTTATTATATACCAACATTAACATTTTCATTTAAAAATATTTAAATTTCATAAAGGTTTTTTTAATGTGTAAATCCATACAAAAATATCATTAAATAGTTCTTTTTAGCACAGCGTCTGACTACCTGTTCGGGTTATACGTCTATGTACTAATTACACTAATGTAATAGCGATCAGGTTTAATTTAGAGGAAGTGGACTCACATTTGCGTGGAGGGATAATGGAAAACCATTGAGGAAAAATCACAGCGCAGTGGACCGGGATTGAATCCCGATTTCCCCGTCTTTGGCAGTCTAGTCCTAAACGGGAGTAGTGAGCTAGTCCATGCATCCACTGAAGCGGGTCTTTGAATAGTTAATAATTTACATTGATCATAATAAACGTTTTGTGGGTCATGTGAAAAAATTGATTGGAAAACCTGTCTGCAGTTCAGATTGCTTCCTTCAAGTCTTACCTTGGCAGTTTACATTATTGCCCCATTTTATTAGCTACCACACCATAATGGTAAGTATCAAGGTAAGCTTGCTTCCTTGCAGTCTTACCTTGACAATTTATGCTATGCTCCTATCTTATAGTCAAAACCATAGTGGAAATTATCAAGGTAGGCTGCTTTATATCAGAGTAAATGGAATGTACCTAAAGCTATAGCCGTTAAGAGACATTCAACTCGCTACAGTGGACAAATTAATCTAGAGGACTATTAACAGCGAGGTAGTTCCCCGAATTGGTATATAGGTTGTATATTAATTACTACGTTCAGGAATGTGATGGAGAAGGCTTATTAATAATACAAGCTCTGTCAAAGCCGTATAATCATCGTAGTGAAAACTTAGCACTGGTACTGGATTGGTCCTTACAATAACAACCAGAATTATAACACCTGAGGAATCAAAGACGTTTATTGAATTTGGTCCTTCCATTAAACATGAGAGACCAAGGTTTCAGCAAAGTCGATAACAATGCAGTAGAGCATCGTTAATCAGAAACAACTGATATAAAAATTTGTTCAGATTAGCGATATGTGGTAAATTCGAATTAAGTGGGAGAATTTAAAGGGTGAAACAATCTTTTCACAAATTTTAATTACAGTTGAACTCGTTTATTTAACATCGCGTTTTACTATCGGTTCATGCTATACACACATGATAATTAATTAATCTATCGGAGTAGGAATGAGGAATGAAGCGTTTTAGAGGTAATCAACCCGCATTTGCGTGGAAGAAGAGTGGGAAAACATTTATAAAAAAACCCACCCTTAGTAGACGCGATTGGTAATCGAACCCTGATCTACCCATCATAAGCAGCCCAGACTAGCAAGAGAGTGATGCGTTAGAGCATTCGGCCACTGAAACAGGTGAATGGTTTGTATTCCATTTGCATTCATTTTAATGATGTACAACATGTAGTTATAGTTTTACAATTACAATGTATCTTTTTGCAATAATGTAAATATTTATAGTTACATGAAAGCCCTTTGTGTTGAATACAATATGTAAATACTAAGCATTAATAATCACAGTTTATTTTGATTCTCTTTTAACTTTGAATTTGTTAACCAAGAAAATGTATTTAATTTGGCAATGTTTCCCTCTCCCCCTTCAGTTTCCAAAAAATTATGTTTTGATTATTCTGGCTTGGTCAAATGAGATTTTACTGTTTTTACTACTTTATCATATAGAGGTAATGTTGTAATCGTGATCATTATCGTACCTCGAGGTTATGAAAAAATGTTATGTTTTATTTTGCCCTCAACTTAAAACAAATGGTCTTTATCATTTTTGTCTGTCCCTCTGTATGTCTGTCTGGCTTTGCTTGAGGCTACAGCCGAATCAGTTTGGATGGATTTAGTTTAATATTTATATGAATCTATCATATGGGTAACTTGGTGCAATATCATGATTTCAATTTTAACTCCAAACTCAAGGGTAGTTTAGTGACGACTGATTTTTAAAACTCAACATTTTTTTAAATCGACATTAATAATTTAGTTCAAAATGGATATTATCTAATAAGTGTTTACATAAAAAAAATAATAATAATAATAATAATAATAATAATAATAATAATAATAGGGGAAATTAGACTAATATCACACCCATTTAAAAAAACTTAATTTATGAATCCAATGATCTCTAGAAATAAACAATTACCATTGTTCTGGTTTTATTTGTTAGTTCCCTAGCGTATTGAAGGGTTGCATTTTAGTTTTATATGTATATAAAAAATTTAATTAAAAAACATCAATTTCTGGTTTAAGGAAAATAGTGTTCCTAATTTCGCACAGGATTTGCGATATTATGCTCCCATTTATGTTACTTTTCAAATTATGTTAGGCATGGTAAATAAAAGTCAAGCAAGCATTTAGTTCTAAGAAACTGTTTTAATATGAGGTCATTGTGTTTTAAAAAAATGTTGTATTACAAAACTCTATAAATAATATATCAAAAATCAATCGACCTTAAAGCTCAGAAACATTATAGAAATTGTCACATTAAAAACTCATTTCAATTTTTTTTTTACCCCCAAGCTTTTAGCATCCAAGCTTCCAAACGAAAGTCACAGAAGTGATTTATAATCGTCTGTGCCTGATCATTACTCATGGCACCAAATACGACACTTAATGCAGATAATCCATTATTCTCCCCCCCCCCCCNCAGTAAGGACATTCACAATCATCTTCACTGTCCTCTTCATCTGTGGATACAGTCAGAGGTTCAGCCAATTCTTCTTCACTTTATTCTGAAGATGACACTTAAAGCTTCTTCCTTTTCTTTGTTCCCTTTCTTTTGTCTTTTGAAACTGTATCCTTATTGCTAGCTCAATTTATCCCTTCAGATGTGTGCCTGTGCTAAATATCACACAATGGTCATTACCAAGGGCCGAATATTGATGACATTTCATATTTATTCTGTTTTGTCACATATAATGCTCATAAGAATAAAAACTATTCATGATCCCTTTGTTGTTGAAATTCAATTATTTTATAAGTAACTATTTTTTTATCATTTTTGAGGGTTTTTTTAGCCACTATTGAGTAATTTTAAAGCATTCATGTTAAGTATATTTTTACATACTAGTGATATTTTATATTATTATTTATTTATTATTTAGCACCGCGTCTTACTACCCGTTCGGGTTATACGCTTAAGTACTAATTACTCTAATGGATTAGGAATTGGGAGGGTTGAATTGAGAGGAAGTGAACCCGCATTTGCGTGGAGGGAGAGTGGAAAATCATTTAGGAAAAACCACCCCCAGTTCACCTGACCGAGATTCGAACCTCGATCTCCCCGTCCTCGTCGGTCGAGCTCAACACGACTAGCGCGTTAGCCAACTACGCCACCGAGGCGGGTAATTTTGTCACATATAATGCTCATAAGAATAAAAACTCTATTCGTGATCCCTTTGTTGTTGAAATTTAATTATTTTATAAATAAATTTTTATAATTTTTGAGTGGGTTTTTTTTGTTGCCATTATTGAGTAATTTTAAAGCATTCATGTTAATGGGTATATTTTGACATATTAGTGATATTTTATAAATGCATAAATATTCAAACATACGATTTTTTCAACACACAGTTGTTTGAATAGTAAGACAATTAACTTTATATCCTCTTTGCTTGTTTGGTTGTAAAATACACATTCATGGTGAGGCACTGCTATTAGGCTGGAGAGGTTGGCTCTAGGAGAGGTTGTTATTACTTTTGAAGTGGATATGTGTAAATCAATGCTATATTTAGTAGAACGCAAGAGATTAGTTGTTCAAGGCTTTTCATTGCATTTTACTTTTGTAAAGTGCGTGTTTGAGTTATACGTGTGCATGTATTACGAGTTTTTGTTCAAGGTCATTTTTATAATTTTTTAGCTAATTTTTTAAAATCATTTTTAGGTCATCAAAATCTGGGACCTGCTCGCTAGAAACAAAAAAAAAAGAGCTCTTCATTTTATTATTATAGACGAGATACCGCTTGAATATCACGTAGTTTCTAAACATCTGCAACGCATCTTCGTGCTCTAATAAACCCCCCCTTCCTCCTTTATCACTAAAAGAGTATTTTAAGGCAACCCATTTTCGTGGGTTCCCTAGAAACTCGCACGCGATACGATTCCTCCAGGCTTCAGAGAATTTTTTTTAACTCCGTCCTCCTGAACTTTTCCGATGCAGAAAATGTAAAGCTTTAAAACTGATCTTGAAAATGTTATTAAAAATAAAAGCACTGTGAAGTTTCTCTTACATGCTAATTACCAATATTCTTATCACTCGTTGTGCCTGCTGGGCTTAGGAGTTGCGCCGGAGTTAGATAAGAAACATTGTGGAGGAATAATTAAAAAGATCGCATCTTTGGAAAGAGTGAATTGTTTAGAATGATCTTAGTTATGCTAAATGTATTGTAATCCAGCACATTGCCAAGGGAGGGGAAAAAGGGTAGGTCTTTGTGATCCTAGCCCTCTCACCTTCCTCCATAAACTATAATTAATAGTACATTTTATTTGATTAATCACCGCGTCTTACTACCTGTTTAGGTTATACGCAAATACGATAATTACTCTAACGAGATAGGGATTAGGAAGGAAGCATTTTAGAGGTAATACAATGTAGGATTTAGGTAGTAAATAAAGTATAAAGAAAACCAATTTTTGCCATCAACATAGACATCATATTTTATTTATTTGAGGTATTTGACGTGCGCTTTATGAGCCAACTGATTATATCAGCATATCAGCATCCATTTTGCCTAGAAAGGTATTTTCACATACCTTCCACAATCGACATGATACCGACGGCTTTACTTCCCCTCCGAAGGAAGTTGTACTACGGAATTTTATTGTTTAAGAAAAATACGTTGACCCCTGCTGGGTTTAAGCCCGCTAAATTGGTTCCTGGGGTGACAGCTATACTCCAAGATAACAAGGTCGAACTATATTGATTACATTTTACAATAATATCAATATTATTTTATAGGTAATTGTGTTACTACCTGTTTACCAAAAGTGACAGCCTCACTTGACATGACATTACGTCTGAGAACATAAAAATAGATCTAGTGATTGTTCTTACTCTTTTGTTGACCTTGGTGGTCTTGGGGTAAAGTGTTCGCTTCAGGACCCGATGTTCATAGGTTTAAACCCAGCCGGGGTGGACGGATTTTTCTTGAACGATAAAAATACATAGCGCAACTTCCTTTGGAAGAGAAATAAAGCATTCGGTCCCGTGTTCTTTGTGGCAATTAAAAGAACCCTAGAAGGTATGTGAAAATACCTTCTCTGGCTAAATCGGTAGGCTATTTCCCAATCGCTCATAAAAATTCTTGTGTGCTGATTATAATCATTTGGTTCAGATATTGCACACTAAATACAATAAATAATTACAATTAATTCCTATCTTCAAATGATAATTGCACTGTAACAATATGAGAACAAATAGCTAAAACCGAAAAAATACCCAACATGTAGCCCATTACAAGTGATTTTTAAATGACAATGGCTTACTGTATGCATTTAAAATAAACACCTTGTATTTTCTTTGGATGCGGTTTGTCATTTGAATCCCCAGCTGAGCTGTACATTAACTTCCACTTTCACATGACCTCACGCCTGTTTATTTATCTACCTTGGTATTTACATGGCCAGAAAATAAAAAGTTTCTACGCCTTTCCTTCACAATTAAAAAACAAAAGAAGATAAGTATTTGTGGACTAAACATTTTACAAAGATAACATTTTCAACACTAATTAGTCGGTACCAGTGGACATGCGGGAAAAGACATTTTTATCACCGTGTCTTACAACCTAATCATGATATACGCATATATACCAATTAAGTTAATGTGTTAGAGATTAGGAAGGTTGTATTTAGGAGAAGTGTACCTTAATTTACCTGTAGGAAGAGTGAAAAACCATTAAGGAAAAACCACCCTCAGTACACCCGACCGGATTTCTAACCCTATTTGCCCTGCCACCAGAGGTCCAGTCTATTTTGGGAATGACGCCTAGACTATGTAGCCACTGTAGCAGGTAGAGACGTTATACTTTCCCAGTTTGTCGAAAACAGAAATATCATGGTTCGAACCCCAGCCTGATTTACTAAAAGGGAGGAGGGGGAAGTGGAGTTATTTCCTAAAATTGTTCCACTAACCTCGGCACTATCAGTTAACAAGCCTACCAGCGTATAGCCTGGTAGCTCGAACGGGTAGTAAGACGCAGTGCTAGTAAAAACCAAAATTACCTTACTTAGTTCCACTGTAATGCAATTTATAGGATTATAAGATAAGGCCATAGTGTGATCCATCAAGGTAAGACTGCTATCTTGCTTTTTTCCACTATAGTAAAGATTATAGAATAGGGCCATAGTTTAATCCGTCAAGGTAAGACTGCTACCTTGCTTTGTTCTAATATAGTGAAGATTATAAAATAGGGTCATAGTTTAATCCGTCAAGGTAAGACTGCTACCTTGTTTTGTTCTAATATAGTGAAGATTATAGAATAGGGCCATAGTTTAATCCGTCAAGGTAAGACTGCTACCTTACCTTCCTTATATGTGGATAGTCTGGATGGAGAGCAAAAACGCAGATCCCAAAACGTATCACCCCGTGACCTTAAAATCAATCGGTTTCGGTGAGTATTTTTCCATTAAGGTTTCCAAGCCACCAACCAGTAAGCTTAGCTAGAGCTCGCAAATAAAATTAACTTCCCTTGGAATTTTATAAAAGTTTTCTAAAATATGTAGGTGCAAAATTAACCTATTAGGTTGGTTGGGAAAGGGAAGGGGATGGATTTGGTTTCGTAGTAATCCAACGTTAAACGAATATTCATAAGCTTTACGAAATAGAGGTAACCTTTGAGATTTCAGGAGAAAAAGAAGAAAAGATATACAAATCGGACTAGAAAAACTCGTATTTGACAGGGTTTTTCTAACACCGCGTCTAATAAGCCTAGTCTGCACTTGGAACAATTTCCCCGAAAACATTATTTGCCAAGTAGCTGTTACTCTGGTTTCAGAAACAGTTGTACAACTCGAGTTCCCTTTGTGTTTTCCAGCGAGAAAAAAACATGTTTCCAGTGATCATCTTTTAAATGTGTTACAACTTACGCTGGTCTGGGCGTGTTTGTCAACATTTTCGGCAACAAGCAACATGGGCCAGTCTGATTACTATGTTCACACTGAGCGCATCAGTTTCTGATATATCCTTTTGTTATGTCGTGGACAGCCGGAAGAAACTCTGAAACTGATTGAAATCTTTCTTACAAATATACTGTTGTGGGATGTGACAATTGAGAAATATAAAAATCGCGTCAAAAAAAATGCTGTTTTGAAAAGCTCTCAGTTAATTAAATGAACTCGAAAAATAACACTGTTCAATAAATTGAAACTTTTTCTGTATCTGGTTTGTAAATGGTGGATATAGCTAATTTTCGGGTGCTGAATTCAGTGGAAAGATCATATTCTCTTGATTAGGTCACATTTCCAATATACACAGCACTATTACAAAGACAATAATACGACATTAGCAACTATTTACCATTTTATATACTAAAACCATAGCCTTCATAACTCACCTATGTTTTCTTGATAGCGTAAGAAACTAATTTAAACCAACAAAAAGCACTAAAATAATCCACTTTAAGCCATAATATTAATATTTACAATGTTTAATGTCAATTTTCTTTGACAAAATGGGATGATGATGCTTTTCTTTTGTAAGGTGTTTCATCAGTTTATCTAAAAAGAAACTAACAGTAAGCGCCCATCATCGAAGGGTTCCAGTGTCCTTGGTAACGATGATCCATGATCAGGATATCTTGGTGAAAGCGTTCACCCTGTTCGTCACTAACAGCACCACAATTTTCTGGGAAAAGATCAAGATGCGAGTGTAAAAAGTGAATTTTTAGTGACATTCTACACCCCATGTTCTTGTAGTTGTCCAGTAGACCATTCACTATGGAAACATATTTATTGTCTCTTCTGTTGCCCAAAAAGTCGTAAACAATGGCTTTGAAAGAGGACCAAGCAGCTAACTCAATATTTGTAAGCTTAGCATCAATGCCCTAATTTGTGGTCCAATAAATATACCTTCTTTGAGCTTTGCTTCTCTCAACTTGGGAAACATTTTTTTCAAATGATTAAAGGCCTGACCTTCTTTATCAAGAGGTTTTACAAAGTTATTCAAGCCTAACTTTATATGAAGCGAAGGCAAAATGACTTTACTTGGCTCAACCAATGGAGTAAATTTCACATTTTCCTTTCCAGCAATGTGTAATTTCCTTATAGCCCATTCCTTGACTTTGTAGTGATTCTTGGTGTCTCAGCTGTCCCACAAACACAAAAAACAACAATATTTTGTGAATCCACCCTATAAACCTGTAGGCAATGCGACAACTTTTAAATCACAGCATATCTGCCACTCATAAGCTTTATATTTGATTCCATCCACCAGCAAAGCCATACTTTCATAAGATTCCCTCATGACCACCGCATGCACCAAAAGCACTGATGGAAGTTTGTTGCCATTATGAAATAGCAAAGCTTTTACACTTGTTCTAGATGACTCAATAAATATTCTCCACTCATGTGGATTATCTTGAACACACAACACCATCATCAAACCATTCACGTCTGTGCATACACACATTGCATTCTTTATCTCAAAATATCTAGAAAAACAGCTATTTCTTGTTCTAAACTTGAAATCTGTGTACCTTGCTTTATAAGGTTACATTGTTGCAGTCTAGAATCCAACAGTTCAGCTTGCTGTTTAGAAAATTTCAAATCACGGACCAAATTGTTCAGTTCATTCTGTTCTATGAGGTGAGGCGATCTGTCATGAGTTTCAGGGATGTACTCTTCCAAAAGTAGTGCATCTTCTGATTAACTTTCCTCTGATGGTTCTGATGCAGTGGTTTGCAAGTGACAAGCACTAACAGGTAAGCCATGAAGTACAGGCATATGAACTGAAGAAACCTTAGGATATTTAATTGTATGTTTAGTTTTACTGGAATGTCCTGCAATATTTATCAGAAAAAAAAACAGTCCATATGTACTGTATGACTGTATATCAAGAGACAAAATAATATTTTTGGCTTTGAATCAACCAAATAAATATATAAAAATAAGAGTATTGGTCCAAATATTATTAAATGAACCAAAATAATGTGATCTCAGTAACGAATGTTAATTCAATTCTATTTTGATAATAGACTAAGTTAACACAAACATATTGGCTTACATTTTACTGAGAATGTGTTAGCTTACACCCAGTTTACCTTGAAAGATAGCATTCTTACCTTGACAGATTACACTATGATCCTATCTTGTAAGTTACGCCATGATGTACTAATACAAGGTAAGCCCGCTAAATTTCAGGTTGAACTGAGTTTATATTCCAACCGGCCAACAGACTGCTGGAGAGGGCCAAACTTTTTTTTAGTTTCTCGCTACCTTACAGGTAGAGAAATTATTGTGATCGAAAAAATAAATGGTACGGAACTCAGAACGGAATTTCTCACTCCAATGTTCAAAAATTGAGATATTTACTCAAAACGCGTAATATATGTGAAACGAAATAATATACATTAGCAAACTCGAGCAAAAATTGCGTTATACTTATGTTAAACATGTTTTGACTCCTGAATTTAAATTTTATGATTTTTTTAAAGAATTAAAGTCCTCACTGTATATTTGGACCAAAAAAGAAGATTGATATTGACTCCAAAAGGGTCAATACTTCGTATTAAAATTTCGATTTCCGGTTAAAATTTTCGACATTTTATTAGGGGTTGCACATCTTATGGTTATCGCATTTTTTATAAAATATCTCATTTAAAAATTTAGACCAATAAAAAGGTAAATATTGACTATTGAGTCTAAAATGATAGAGAGAGAGTATTGCTGTTCAAACATTTCCCTTAAGAGGTTAAACAAAAAAAGAACATAAGCTTTTTGAGAGTCTTAAAAGTGAAGTAGCTATTGTCTCTGTACAACTAACGCTCACAAAATTATATTAATATATTTGCCAATAACTCCGAAACTGTTGGTTCTATAAAGATATATTTCAAATAAAAGTTTTTAATTTAAATATTAGTACAATTTTGCAATGATAAATTATTTGGTATCTTAAATAGTCGCGAAGGTAAGGAAATTTCCACTTCCGTAAAGTACCCTAAAGATCATTTCCATAGGAAAATGAAAATGACGAATTTGTTTATAATTTTAATCAATGCCTAGATACGAATTTTAATCAAAATCATTAGAGCTGATTTTGAGAAAATTGTTTTTTCTTTTTTCGCCCTTCAGTAAACCACCCTTAATTTTAGGGTTATATTTCCAATTCCAAAAACTCCTCAGGGTAAACCTATGAAAACATTTGATACAAAGTTTTAGCCCTATCGGTAAAATAGTTTAGGCTCTAGTCCGAGGTACATACAGACAGACAGGCAGACAGATAGACAGACAGAAATTCAAAATCCACTTTTTCGGATACAGGGGGTCATAAAACGTTGAAATTCATCAAAATCTCGAGTTCGATTTTTTTACGATCACAATAATTTCTCTACCTGTAAGAGAGCGAGAAATAAACAAATAGAACTCGGGATTTTGATAAATTTCAACGTTTCATGACCTCCTGAATTCTAAAAAGTTGTTTTTGAATGTCTGTATACCTGTCTATACCTTAGAGTAGAGGCTTAACTATTTTACCGATTGGGCTAAAACTTGGTATATAGGGTATCCATGGGGTTTCCCCGAAGGTTTTTTGATATTTGATATTCAACCCTAAAATTAAGGGTTGTTTACTGAAGGGTGAGAAGAGAAAAAGTCAATTTGTTCAAAATTAGCTCTAGCGATTTTGATTAAATTTAATTTCTAAACAGTCTTCAATATTACAAACAAAATGGCTACCCTAAATTTTTCGTAAAAATGATTTTAAGGGTTTCGGTCTGATGCGTAGATCTCATTTGTATCATATCTCCATAACTCTTTGAGATATTAAATTACTTGTCATTGCACATATGTAGGTATATATATAATAAAAAAAAATTATTTGAAACAATTTTTTATAATACCAATAATTTTCAAGCTATACGCATCTATATATATTTTTTAACTTTAAAAACACTTAAGGTTAAGTATTGCAACCACCAAAAAAATCTAAAATGAGATGTTGACGGGTGTCGACTTTTCATTATCCCCCGAAACCTAAAAAGTTGTTTTTGCAATACTGTCTGTGTTTCTGTATAACCCTAAAATTAAAAGTAGTTTACTAAAGGCCGAAAAGAGAAAACGTTTTTCTTAAAATCAGCTCTAACAATTTTGATTAAAATACGTATCTATGCGTTGTTTAAAACTATAAACAAAATGTATATTTTAATTTTCCCATGAAAATGACTTTTAGAGTATTTCACATAATCATAAATTACCATATCTCCGCAACTATTAATTGAAATACTAAATAATTTATCATTGCAAAATTGTAAAACTATTAACAATAAAAAAACATTTATTTGAAATAAATTTTTATAAAACCAAATTTTTCCTAGATATAGTCATATGTATTAGGATAATTTTTTGTGTTTAAGTTGTACAAAGATACTACTAATGTTTTAACGCAAGAATACTCTAACTCCATAAAGTAATTAAATCTTAGTAAGTCTCTCAAAAATTTATGTTCTTTTTCCTTTAACCTCCTATTGCTCAAAATTTATAAATGAGAAAATTAATATCAATTTGATGACCTGAAAATCTGCAACACCCTCTAAAATTTCGAAAATTTTAACTGGAAGTTGAAATTTTAATATGAAGTGTTGGCCCTTGTCGGCTCAATATCGATGTTTTTTATTGGTTCAAATTTACAAATGACGACATTAATGCTTTAAAAATAAAATCATAAAACCTAAAACTGGGAGTCAAAAAATATTTTACGTGAGTATAGCGAAATTTTTGTTCGAATTTGCTGGTGTATATTATTTATTTTTAAATATACTACGGGTTTGAGTAAGTAGCTCCACTTTTAGACAATGAAGCGAGAAATTCCGTGTGAAGCTCCGTACTATTTTTTTTAGAGATCATCTTCATTAGGTCATCATTCTTGCGATTAGTGTGATTCAGCTTTCCACTTTTACCTATCTTGGGCCGAATTTTTTTATATCATTATTCCTTCTTTTGCCAACATATGTTGAAGATCTTTCCAAGTCTTAAAAACTATCTCGAATTCAACTGAGATACCTACCTTGACTTCAAATAACAATTTTATTCAATTGGTAAAAGAAATTATACAGGATGGGCCCAAAACAATTATACGATTAGTAATTTTAGAAGTAAATACTCACTAGTTAAATAAAAGCAAATTACATACTACACTTTTTCACATTTTGAAGATAATTTCACTCAGATGAGCTCCATCGGACGTCAGGCAAATCTTAGAACGTTGTCAATCACTTTCCTCAGCATAGATTGTCTAATTGTTTCCGCCCCACCCTAATGAACCCTTTGTATTTGGAAGAATAACAAAATCATAAAAAATGACAAAATTGTATTAACATTTTAATTTACTTAAAAAGTGTCCTTTTTATTTATTGCTTATGACGAAATAGATATTACAAACAAAATATAATTAAATTTTGTCAATAGTATCCAAACCTTAGATAATTTTTTTAGATTAAATTTCAAATATTTTCACTTTCAATATAAATGTAGGCTACATTAAGGATTTTAGGATTCAAATTTGGATTCGTGATTTAAAAAAAATAATATTTGGATTTGAGAAATATAATATGATTTGAAACATATCTAGTTTATTGATAACAAGATAAGGTTCTATAGAATCAAATTTTGAAGAGAGATCTAAACAGATAAGCTCATTGTGCTGTATTTTTAATACGACTTACTACCTGTTCGGGTTATACGCTTATATACTAATTACGCTAGGGGTTTTAGTGATGGTGAAGGTTATATTTACAGGAATTGTACCTTCATTTGCGTGGAAGGAGAGTGGAAAATCATTTTGGAAAAAAATTAGTACGCCCGACCGAGATTCGAACCTTGACTTCCCCGTCATCAGCAGTTTAGTCTAACACGATATTAGTGCGTTAGACCATGCAGCCACCAAAGCGGGTTCCACGCTCTTGTTGAGACAAGGTGTGTTATAGACACAATTACAACCGACTATAAACCACATTTTAAACCTTAACAAGGTGAGTGCGGGTTATGGGTGAGGGCTTTAATTAACTTGTACAAAGTAATTAAGAAGAAGGCGACAGTGGAACTGCACGTTAGCACGCTTGCCAGAGTTTTAAACAAGGACGATCAAGTTTAACCTCACTTTTATTTCGGTATGTGCACACGCTACCATGGTTCATGGGTAGGTTGAGGTTTCCTGGATGAATCACTCTATTTCCGTGACTTAAGTAGCTCAGTGGTTTGGGCAGCCTGAACTACAAGCTGGAGGGACCCAGGCTATAGCTGTGTGGCGTGGGGTGTTTATGAGGTAATTAAGAGTTTGCTAAGCTCTTGTAAAATATTAAAACCAACCGTCTCGAATCAGCGCATTTGAAAGCGCATGCGCGGTAGAGATAGAAGCTAGCAGACAGCTTCGTTGATTGTTGTAAGGAGATTTTAAATAACCCGCTGATGTAAAGCGTGTGTATCGGTGTATTGGATTGTGGTAAGACACAGCGCTATAATTTGAAATCATCCATCGGGAGAATGATCTAAGACATATGTTTATCTAATAGAAAATTAAATACAATGTAGATAATTAGCTTAAGTTTGCGTTGCAATGCATCATAGGTCAACATACAGCTTATGAATTTTCACACCACTCAAACAAATTTTGCTTTAAATTTTCGCTGAACGTGTGAATCAAGCTTTATCTATTTTCAGCAAACGTGTAAATCAGGCCTAAGATATTTCATAGATAAATACAGTAATACGATTTCTTATTTTCTTTTACCGGTAAAATGAAACAAAATATAGGAGTATCATTTACCCCTGATTTTTTAGTTGATGGATAGCAGAAGTTATAGCTGCTTTTTTTTTTTTTTTGCATTAACGTATTTTTATTTATTCACTTTTTTTTTGTTTAAACAGCTTTTATACGACTCGTTTTCAATGCCACACTGTATTTATCTTCAGCTGTTGAATAAATGGGTATAATAGCATCACCCCCTCTTCCATTTCCACATCACCACTTAGTGGACGAGCATGTCCTACTTCTTTCTCCCCTTCACCCCCTACCCCCTACCTTACCACAGTTCTCAATAATTCATAAATCAATAAAATTAGTCAAAGCTAGGGCGGTCGAGTTTAGCGCTTCTAAACACACAATTTTATCAAAGTATAATGTAGGAGTGTAGGGGACAGGATTTTTTTAGCACCATCTCTTACTACTCGTTTTGGGTTATACCCTTATGCACTAATTACGCTAATTGTTTTGAATTAGGAAGGTTATATTAATACGAAGTGTACCCACATTTGCGTGGAGGAGATATTGTAAAAACTATTTTTTTTAATAACCCTCAATACACCCGACCTAGATTTTAAACTCGAACTCCCCGTCATTGGCAGTCTAGTCTACTGCGAGAGTAGCGCGTTAGATCACGCGGCCACCGAAGCGGGTAGGGGACTAGAGAAAAAGTCAGTGTTGTGCGGTGTTTAGAGACAAAAATTGTGTATACATGCTTTAAATTATCAAACAGAGAGAAAATAAATTAACTAACTAACCTTTGCAAACTGTGTTTGGGAATACAAGGAGCGAAGAGATTATAGTTGGGGTGCCACGAGAGAGTTTCATTGATATGTGCCCCGAGGCTGAAGACGCTTAGTCCACACGTTAATGATAATACAACGCGGGAGAATTGAGCCTAAAATAGTTAAGGGTGAATGAGAAAATTAATGTTAATGATAATAAATCAGTGCGGTGCTGAACCCCCTAGCGATAATTAAGACAACTAATTAGAAAAAAGACCCGCCTCGGTGGCGTAGTTGGCTAACGCGCTAGTCGTGTTGAGCTCGACTGCCGAGGACGGGGAGATCAAGGTTCGAGTCTCGGTTGGGTGAACTTGGGGGTTTTTTTCCAAATGTTTTTCCACTCCCCCTTCACGCAAATGCAGGTTCACTCCATCTAGATTTGTCAAGTTGGCC
>CABFWO010000773.1:145427-166028 GCA_902155825.1 Timema genevievae
ATTTTGAGAAAATCGACTTTTTCTCTTTTTTCCCTTCAGTAAACTACCCTTAATTTTAGGGGTAGATATCCAATTCCAAAAACCCCTCGGGGCAACCCTATGAAAACCCTAGATATCAAGTTTCAGCTCAATCGGTAAAATAGTTTAGGCTCTAGTTGGAGGTACAGACAGACAGACAGACAGACAGACGGAAATTCAAAAACCACTTTTTCGGATTCAGGAAGTCATGAAACGTCAAAATTCATCAAAATCTCGAGTTCGAATTTTTTGACGATCACCATACTTTCTCTACCTGTAAGATAGAGAGAAAGTAATAATGGACTAACAATACAGTATTTTGACATAGTTTAAACCATCTACAGTAGCCCCATGGCTTCTTTGGTGCTGACTGACAGCTCACAGCTGACTTCTGACAGTCAACATTTAGGTATATACCTAAATTTTGACTGTCAGAAGTGAGAGCTGCTAAACACATGTTTTTTGCAGATCATATGGTTTGGCGAAGGAATACATAATTTGGTCTGATAGCTTTTCAAAGCCGTCATCTGTTAGCTGTCAGCTGTCAGTCAGCACCAAATAAGCCGTGGGGCTACTGTACACTATTTTTACACTACACACAATATCTTTTTTGTTTGTCCGTGCCGGTAAGTACGCGGTTTGGATACCAATATTTTCTTGTCTTGTTTACCAGTGATGGGCAGGTCATAATTCGAGTCTCGGCCAGGTGAAATGAACTTGGACTATATCCCAAATGGTCTTGCTACACTTACTCCTTGCAAATTCTAGGAAATTTGCTCTGAATGTTTAATTGAAAGGATTAGATATAAACATTCAATTTTAATCATTTTTCAATTACTTAAATATCAACATGTTGTCAACTTATTTGATAAGTTTATTACAATTTATTTATTAGTGTATTTTCCTAATTGTTTACGTGTTCATTTATTCACTTGTTATGTATAGCTATACTCTAGCATAAATTATTTATATTATTATTATTATTATTATTATTATTATTATTATTATTATTATTATGTAAATATTCTTTAAAAAAGTTATTACACTTTTTAGCACTGCGTCTTACTAACCGTTCGGGTTATAGACATATGTACTATTTGCGCTAGTAATTTTAGAGATTAGGTAAGTTATTTTTATAAGAAGTGTACCCACATTTGTGTAGAGAGAGAGTGGTAAACCATTTTGAAGAAACCACCCTCAATACACTCGACCGAGATTTGATCCTGTAACTCCTTGTAATTGGCTAGTCAACTCTTCTGCAAGAGTAGCGTGTTAAATCATGCGGCCATCGATGCGAGTAGCATGAAATTAATTGAACGCTTGCTGTGGAGTAACACTTTATCAAAAAAAGCTAGGAGTTAGTATAAATCATTCTTTATTATATATACATTAATATCTCTTCTATAGCATTTGCTACAAAACAAGAAGAAATAATACGAAGGAGAATGAACCACTTACCCCATTTCAACATCCCAGCACCTTACGACAACGATTCAGCAACACAACAAAACACACACCCGAGCAAGACCGCGGCGCGTAATGAACTGACCAAGACCACTCAAGTTCGAGTGGTGACCACTAGCGGTCGTGGGATAGTGAAACATTCCAGAGTGTTTGAGAAGTGAAGTAAAGCCAGTTCTAGTCCATCAGAGAATAATCTCGAACAATGGAGTTCGTTCTCAGAGCTATGTTTGTCATGCGTATCAACTCCTTTGTGACCCAATTATTTTCCTCCCACCTTGTTCCTCGCCTTCCCTCTTCTCTGGGTTCAAGCGTAAATAACGCCGGTATGGCAACATAACCGGCACTCTTAGACTTGACTCTGGGTAGAGGAGTACGTAGCCTTGGCTCCGCATATTTAAAATGTAAGAACAATTTTAACGTTTCAGCTTAAATTATTTTTAAATAATGAAACTTTTTCAAAATTCATATTTCGGCTTATTATTTTCTCTTTTTATAAATTAATATACTCTTGTATCAGATATTGGATTTAAATGTAATTATAGTTAATGTTATGATGTTGTTCAAAGACTTTAATAAATATCGCTATTTGGTCTAGAAGATAGATATAAAATGAATTCTGTAATAAGATCTGATAATTCTGTTTTTCATTAATATTACTTTTCTTGAATCTCATCCTATATTTAGCTACTATGGAAAATATTAATTTAATATTTTAAATAGCATTGTGTGTAATCTAGTTCTTTCTTTGATAATTATTCGCTGATAATTTTGTCTTCTTGAAAGAGAAATGAATTACGGCTATTTTTTTTTATAACGACTGATGATAAAAGCCTCGATAACTTTTGGTCTTAAAATCCTGTCAGGTTCAAATTTTTATTTGTATTAATTTACAACTGTTTGAAATAATCTCATGAATTAGTAAAAAGAGTTGTTATTAATATGGGCTATATAATGTTATTTAGCGAGTAGGTTTCATGAGAACTAATGGATTTATTAAATTTATTTAATTTCTCAAGTAAACTTATTAATGTTAAGGAATATATTAACTTTGATATGATCTTTTACATTTTCTCACAGTACGCCTATCGTAATTGTTTTCTCTGTACCATCACATATGGTTTTATCTTTTGATATATATATATATATTATTATCGTGTTATGAATAAACATCCAAAATTGATTTCTTGTTTTTTCTTGATGTTATAGTAATTTGAGTTCACGTTTAAAGAGTACACTTAGGATATTTATTTGCTTATTTGTTTATTTATCCATTAATTTATTTTGGAATTTACTTATTTATTTTTGAGATACTATTAGATTTATGAAATGAGGGCACGAGGACGACCATCAGAACATTATTTCCGTAACCAGGTGAATTGCGTGCGATGAGTAACAGTTGTCTGTCCTCAGACGACTGGGCCAAGGTTCACTCAAATGACTCACTCTAATTGTGTTAATTAGTATTTTCTATTTGAGCCATTTGTTCATTTGGATAGTTAAGGAGGTTTCACTTCTTTCTAAAATGAAAAATGTATTTTTTTTAAATGACAACAAATTAATGTAATTGAAAATCTATTTGATAAAATCGAGAGTAATTATTACATTGCAATTTTTTTATTTTAACTAACGTTTTAAATCATCTTTATTTAGAGTGAGAAGCTTTTATATTATAAAAATAAAACATTAATTTTTATTATATATTTATATATATGTAAATATATATACATTTATTTCTTTAAATAAATAATTATCTCGATAAATTTCAACGCCCGTTTATTTATTTTAAAACATTATGTAAATTTTAATATAGACATTTTAAAACTTCCTCTAAATATGTACAATTTATATTTTTGTATTTTTGAGTAATAAACACGCTACCACTCGCTTCGGTGGCTGCATGGTCTAACGCAATAATCTCGCAGTAGACTAGACTGCCGACGACTGAGAGCTCGAGGTTCGAATCTCAGTCAGGTATAATGAGGGTGATTTTTACTAAATATTTTTCCACTCTCCCGCTACGCAAATGTGGTTATAATTCGTCTAGATATAACCTTTATAGTCCATAGAACCTTAGCGTATTTAGTAATTAAGCGTACAGCCCAAACGTGTAGTGAGATGCGGTGCTGAAAAATAAAAGTATCAATGATGTTATCCAGTTTTTGTTGTTCTCATATTACAAATTTAAACTTATTTATACTTCTCTAACCAAAATGTATTTGGCAGATTCAATAGAAAAGTTAAGTAGCCTATCCTACTTTAATCGTTTCATAACCCTTTTATAGCAACATTGTAAATATAACTTCAAAATCTAATACCAAAGTTTAGTCTTTCGACCAATAAAAGGTAACGAACAAAGTTTGATAGAATGTATATTGAGTGTTATAAAAATAGATCTGGAAATGGGATCCAAACTTTATCGTAAAGAAATCTATACCATGAATAAAGATCAAACTTAAAAAAAAAGTTTATTTCTATTTTTTTCAACCGCGTCTTATTATACGTCTGAACTATAAGTTTGCACGTTAATAGAGTAAGAATGAGGGAGGGATAATTTAAAATAAATGAACTAGTATTTGCCTAGCCTTCATCGGTGGCCACGTGGTCTAAAGCACTACTCTCGCAAAATACTGCTGATGACGGGGAGATCTAGGTTCGAATCTCATTCGGGAGTACTGAGGGTTTTTTTTCCAAAATGGTATTCCGCTCTCCCTCTACGTAAATGTGGGTACACTTCCTCTAAATATAACCTTCCTAACCTTTAACACCATTGACGTAATTAGTACTTAAGCGTAAAGCCTGAAAGGGTAATAAGACGTGGAGCCGAAATAAAACGTGAAAATAGATCTAGTAATTTTCTCAGCTGCAAGATAAGGTTCTTTCTGTAAAATGTGGATTGTATCTCAGCCCCAAATTATAGAAACCTATAAATTTTGGTTAGAACATATGACGCATTGCACAGATCTTCGACATTGTCTATACAAAAAAGATTATATCAGGCCCAATTCCTTAGATAAAATAAAATTACTTTTTCCGATACATTCTGTAGTTTTGGGATCTTGATATTTTTACTTGGCCCTATGCCTTCAGCCAAAAAAATTCTCAAAAGTAATTTTTTTAAATTTAAATTATAATAATATAGCTACAATCCAAATTTTAGAAATAAAAAAATACTCACTATACCCATGCTATTTAAGAAAAATTAATTTACTTACACATTATAATAGAGAATAATAAAACACACGTTTATTTTACTACAGGAAATCTATTTAAACAAAACCTTGTAAAAAAGTAATATACTGAAATAAATTCAGAGTAAAAACTCATGCTGGAAATTTTATGTAAATATTACTCAATGCCACAAATTTAAACATGTTTCTTTTCCGTTTGAGTAATATTAGGCCCAAGTTCTAATGTAGCTAAGAAACGCACTTTTCCTAACAAAAGCCATTATAATTTAGCATAATATTTCAAGTGATAGATTTAAAAGCACTTAGGAGGAAGTCGAACATTGATAACTAAAGGTTAGCAATATTTGATATTTTTAAAAAGGTTCTACTAGTATTGATAAACACAAAAGGCTGGTTATGTTGTTTACTTAAATTTGTTAGCTCTCTGAGATTAAATTATTTATCTTTAGAAATTGAAGGACATATTTTTACGTTGTATTTACTGAAATCACTATTATAAATACCAGCATATTTCCAATGGAGGGAATAGTGCTCTAAAACATTGGGAAACCACCGGATGAATCAAAATACAATAGGCGCTGAACCCTTCAGTCAAAATACACCAAAATTCTTTAAAACATCACTAACCATCTCAAGTGGATGCAAGTAAGTGTAGAAGTAAAAATAGATTTGCTTGACCCAAGATTAATTTCAGTATCTCCTAGATTTTCTACATTTCTTTTAAGGTACCTTGATTTAAATGGGTGAACATGTTTTATAATATAGATATTGAAAACAGATTCATTTGGACCAATTTTGACCAAACTTGGTGAATTTGCTGTAGTACTTTTGAGCAACATTAAATCCTATGGTAAATATATTTATTTTTTAGTCCATGCGTTCAAGCATTTCCCCCAAAAGTAAAAAAAAAAAAAAAAATGTGTAAGCTTTTAAAGTCTGCTATAAGTTAATGTCAGCACTAGCCATAGTGTTATTAAAATGTATATTTTTCTTTTGGAAATTATCTTTAACAGTTTAGAACTGTATCTTAGAGAATAACATTTTTTTAAATAATTTTTAAGAGGAAAATAGCTCTATATTTTTCTCTGTCTTTGGTTAATTTTTTTTGTCAACACTTCTTAATAATCATCCATATAGTACACATTGTAATAACACCAATGGGGTATAAATGGGAAAGATATAATTTATAGGAAATATACATGCATTTGCGTTAAGGGAGAGGGGTAAACCCTTTAAAAAACAAAGGCTTTGTATACCTGACAGGGATTTTATTCCTCTACCACTCGGTTACTGGTGAGCCAAGTCATGTTAGGGGCGATCATATATATATTTAAAATTATTGAACTAAAGTAACAAGTAAAAATAAATTATTCACTTGTAGTTCACTTAACGATATCATGAAAAATAAATATCACTATCGTTTATAAATTCTATAAATAAATTTCAGCGTTTGGAATAAAACTAGAATTTTAGCCTCATTTATACATCCAACTTTTTACAAGTATTAATATTTGGTCTAATGGCTAGTCGAATAGATAAAAATCATTCTGTAGTGTCTTAGGTTCCACTATCTCATTACGAGTTAATTATAACCACCGTCTGGGGATTAAATTATAGCCAGCCAGCTCCTTCCATATCACTCTGGCTTTTGCAATCTCTTTTGATACCAACTTTCGCTAAATTCAAACATCCTCATCATTAAAATATTAACGTAATTAGGAAATATGCCCAAACGGTTAGTTGAGACAAGGTGACAAAAAAACTAAATTACCTTGCAAAGTGGTATTAAAATTCTGGTATTTATAGATATTAGAAATGTGTTCATTGACATTGTTTATGTTTTCGGAAATAATATTAACTAGACTTCAATCATGTATTTTAAATACATATTAGTTTTTTTCTTAAATTTATTAAGTAAGGAGCTTCAAATTAATAATAACCAAGACTTGGATATAAAGTGTTGAATTTGATGGAATTAAGATGATCAATTTCGAGTTCGAAAATATAAATTTGGGTAAGTTATACAATGAATATAATCGAAAATTTAGATGGTAAGATACATTAAATACTTTAAAAATGGATTAATTAAAATACCCGTAAAAAATGAAGATTAACAATTTGATAGAAAATTTGAGTAATTATCAAGAACGATTGATATGTAAGTTCAATACAATTGTATTGGCTCTTATAGAATACTATAGGTAACCTATAAAATATGTCAAAATTAACAATCAATTATTACGGCATGATGTTAGACTAAAACACTAACTTTATAGATCCAATAAACTCCACATTGTTTTACAATCAATCTTAGAGCTGATATTTTACCAAAAATAGGGCTGGTATTTTACAAAAAAAACATTTTTGGCTTTTATTCTCGTGGTCAGGTGTAATTTTAAAATTTAAAGAATACCATATTTAGATGCGGCTATTACCGTATTTTTTATAGCACTATGTCATGCTAACCGTTCGGGTTGTACGCCTATGCACTAATTACACTAAAGTGTTAGGGATTAGGAAGGTTTAGTTAAAACGAAGTGCATCCGCATTTGCTGGTAGCGAGAGTGGAAAACCATCTGGAGTAACCACTCTCAGTGCATACAACTGGGATAAAACCGTGATCTCCCCATCTTTGGCAGTCTATAGTCTATTGCGATAGTAGTGCCATAGACCATGCGACTACCAAAGCGGGCTATAACCGTAATTAACAAATTTATTATATTTGCTATTTAATCCATTATATATTTTATAAGTTAAAGCTTAAAAGATTGAGATTTCACAATTTTATGACTTTTCATGTTTTTTAATTGTTCAGAAAGTTTGCTTATATGATGCGTCACATAATTCTTACTATTCATTCGGGATACTCTCATATATACGATATAGAGTATGGTCTAAATTTGAGCAAATGTACTAGGATTTGCCTGAAGGGAAACTAAAATACAATTTAAATAATACGGAGAACAAAGGGGGGAAAGCCACATTACATACATTTTCAAGACAACAATGTTTATATCTCAAACCCCATATATGCATATATAGATGCAGGTACACATTCTATAAATATAACCTTTCCTCATCCCTATAACCATTAGCGTAATTAATACATAAGAGTACAGCCCGAGTTAATAGTTTTAACGTTGTGCTAAAAAAAATGCAAGCCAACAATAAGGTCAGCCTATAATAAATCCACACATTTATTTTGTTCACCGTTTATTACTACTAATTCATAATATACACATATTAATAGGTTATGGATAAGGAAGATATAATTTAGTTAAAATATACCCACATTTGCATGGAGTGAGAGTAGACAACCATTAAGGAAAAATTAATCTCATTAACTCAGACCAGGATTCGAACACTGATCTCCCCCATCACATTGCAATTGTGACAGCTTAGACCATATGACCACCAAAGCTTTTAAATAAAATAAAATATTTGATCAGTAGCAGTAGGGCTGTATCTACTTGTAGAGCTATATTTTAACTAATTCATCGGTGACCTGGTGGTCTAGGGGTAAGGTGTCACAATTCTGTGCTAAGGGTCCGGGGTTCATGCCTCGGTCCCGGTACAGATTTATCCGATTACCAAACCCTTCCTTCACCTCTGACAAGATGTGTATTAATCACAACTTGTGAATGTGATGAATGCTAGGATTCCACCGTGGTTCGGATTCCACGTTAAACTATAGCTCTTCAATTTCATCTCACAATCACCCTACCATTAAGCATTAGCGTAAGTGCGTATAACCCGAACGGGTAGTAAGACGCGGTGCTAATAATTATAATAATAACTAATTCATCAGTATTTTTCTGAACAGTATGTTGAATATTTTTATTTTTTATCAACGTGGCTTACTACTTGTTCAGGATATACGCATATATTATATTTACTCTAATGGAGTTGGTATGAAGAAAGGAGCATTTTAGAGGTAATTTACCCCCATTTGTATGAAAGAAGAGTATGAAACTAATAAGGAACAACCCCCTAACCCCCCAACTAGACTCGACTGGGATTCGAAACTCAATATCTCCGTCTTCAGGGGGCCCGTATAACACGAAAGTGACGCCTTAGGACCATTCGATCATTTAAGTGGATATGTAAAATATTTATAAGGAGGGTATCACAGGGGGAATAAACTATATTATATTTATTTATTTATTTAGCACCGCGTCTTACTAGCCATTTGGTTTATTCACATAGTAGGCCTTTTAATCACGTTAATGAGTTTGGAATTGGGAGGGTTGAATATAGAGGAATTGAACCCGCATTTGCGTGGAGGGAGAGTGGAAAACCATTTAGGAAAAACTACCCCAGTTCACCCGGGTGAGATTAGAACCTCGATCTCCCTGTCTTCGGCAATCTAGCTTAACACGAAACTAACGCTTTAGCTAAATACGCCACCGAGGTGGGTATATATATATATATCGTCCTGTTAAAATATAGGGCATAAGAAATCTGCTGAACTCAAGTTAATTTGTGTTCTTGACATTTCAATTATTATGAAGTGTTTTCTGTAAAATAATGTGTTGTTGATGTTAGTTGCAGGTTTCCTCAGAAACGGTTGTAGACGAAGTCGTGGATCTAAGAATGAGAGATCCAATGGAGAGTGGATATCCCGTTGGAGGTCAGGAAACAATTATCAGGGAGTCAATGCCAGTCATGGGGGAAGGATTATCTTATGGTGGAAGCATCGTTAGCAAATAATTTATAAACTGTGTGTAGTATTTATAGTACAGTTTAAAATGGAGTATACATATTTATGTATAAAAATACACTTTCATCTGTATTAAATAAAATGATTTATGTCGTCACTGATCTTCCTATATTAGGTTGGGCGCACACCAAAAAAGCGCAGCATAATATGAAATTTAATCAAAATCGTTAGGGCCGATTTTGAGATAATAGAATGTTTTCTCTTTTTGCCCTTCAGTAAACTACTCTTAATTTTAGGGTTGGATATCAAATTCCAAAAACTCCTCGGGGCAACACTATGAAAACCCTAGATACCAAGTTTTATCCTGATCAGTAAAATAGTTTAGGATCTAGTCCGAAGTATAGACAGACAGACGGAAATTCAAAAACAACTTTTTTGAATTTGAGGGGTCATGAAACGTCGAAATTCATCAAAATCTTTAGTTTTTTTTTTACGATCACAATACTTTCTCTACCTGTAAGATAGTGAAAAAAGTAAAAAGATAGATAATATCAATACATAATATAGAATAACACTAAGAATACAGGTGGCAATAAAGTTTTACATTTATTTTATTTTACTATAAAACACTATTAAAACCTATTCAACTAGTTCACAATGCTTTGATTTTTTTTCTAGATAAGTTGTGACAATTTTTATCCCTTTTTGAAGCGTGTGGTGGTCCATAACCAAATTTAGGCCTATAGGCTTCTACGGTGATATGAAAAATTACTTATAATACATGAGCAATGAATAATTTATTAACATTGGTAACAAGCTTTATGGACACCTTATATAATGAGATGTTATCAATATTGATCACAAAAAATAAATTTGTTTTTTTTCTAAAAGGTGATCCAAATGTTCATACGTAAGAAGATAAATGTATAAATAACTTTATAAAATAATAACTATATGTATAGCCTTGTCTTATAATTGTAAATGTGTGTTTGCTCGCGCGCGTGTGCGTGTATGTGTGTGCGTTCACCAGCTATGTGACTCTTCCATATTTGTATGCACGTAATTTAAGAGAATGCATCTGGGATGCTTTAATTTATTTGAGGTATTTAACGTGCACTCTCTAAACCAACTAATTATATCAGCACATGATTTATAAACTTGCTTAAATCTAGAACAGACAAAACATCCATTATCCAGTCGTTATTCATAATTGTAAAAGAGAAAACTCATATTTAGCCAACGATACTTTTTTAGCCATGCCACGAATCAAACTAGGGACCCTTATCTCAATAGACAGACACGATACCGACTGAGCTAAGTTGTCGGAACAATCTGGAAATTATGGAATGAATTGATGAATAATCTAATGAATAGATGAACAAACCTATTAGTAATTTGAAAAGAAAATTAATAATCAAATAGCTTATTCCGTAGCTGCATGGTTTAAGGTGTCACTCTTGTGTTAGACTAGACTGCCGATGTCAGGGAAATCGGGGTTGGGGGACGAGTGTATTGAGAATGATTTTTTCCAAAATTATTTCCACTCTTTTTCCACTCAAATGATGCTACAATTCCTCTAAATTCGACCTTTATCATCCCTAACTCATAAGCGTAATTAGTGCATATTCGTATAGCCTGAAGAGGTAGTAAGACGAGGTTCTAAAAAAAACACAAGTTATTTAAGAAGCGAATTAATATTATATGCTACTTTTTGAGGTAGCTTATTTATTTGATTTTTTAAAATCATTACTATCTTTGATCAGCATAAATGAATTATAATCACTACTTTTGTTATTTTTGTTTTGTAGTTTTAGATTATGAAAAGGCTTTATGCAAATGAGTAACTAAAATCCATTTTTATTAACAAGTTCACAATAGATAAGCCTTGAGTTTCAAACAGATGGAGTTAAAAGTACTTAACAAACAAATACAGCTTTAAAAACTTTTTTTGAGAAACATGTTGATAGCTAAATAGGATAGCAATTTTCCACTCGTAAGCTCTTGAGTTATGGTAGAATATACGTATAATTTATTGCTAGAACTTGAAGGACTGTGTGAGCTGCAATCACAAGTTTCAATTCATTTCACGCATCGGAAAATCTCACCTTGTTTTACTCGAACTCATATATCACTTTCGTAAAGTTCTTAATTTGTGTCGCGTGGTTTAATTTCGTATAATTGTGCTACATAGAGAAAAAATGTATATTTTCGTGTGTGATATATTGTGAATTTTGTTATATCCTACATTTTTTATGAGTATACACTTTAGCACTTTTAGAATAATAGAGGCAAGATTACGAAACATTCTGTTTTGTCTGTGTGAGTAAAAACTGTTCATGCGTGTGCGCTTAAAATAGATAAAAAATAAAGTAGCTATCAGATGCACCAATATATTATACAGCACTTAAATATAGCTTTTAAACATATCTTCATATTAACAACAAGCTGAACTGGACGCTAATTTGAATTTAAATTCGGCTGTCGGTACGTATTACTAAATGAGATTTGATTTGAACGAAAATTGGGCTGTCCCACTTTCCATTTATTTTATTTAACGTAATCGACCAACACTTAATTGACCAACTTATCATTTGAGCACATGACTTATAAACTAAATTAAATCTATAACTGACACAACATCCAGCCCCCAGCCTTTAACTCATCACTTTGAAAGGGGAAACCCATATTTCACTAATTATATATTTTTCGGTCATATCGGGAATTGAACCAGGCACCTTTAGTTCAGTGGAAAGGCAAATTAACGACTAAACTAAGGTTTTGGACCACTGTATTCTGCGCCAGTGATGTAGTTTTTTGTTTTTAAATATTTATGTTTCGTAATTTTTTATTTTATAAAATTGTTTCCCTTGTCTCAATCCCGCTGTTTTCTGATGAGTATTTTGCATCACCCCATTAAGAGGTGACTCCTGGTCTGAGATGAATTATCCACCAGAGATACGCGTTGTCCGTGGCTCTTAAAATAATTTATTTCACATGGAAAGCTAAAGAATTTGGGCTTCAATCATTTAATAATTCCAATTATTGATATTTTATTTTACTTTATAGTTAATTTTGTATGCATATAACAATTTTCTGACGAATAGCCTTCTGAGAGACCCTATTTATTACCAGATTCCGACTATATGATATGTCTTCTAGCAAATAAAATGCTATACACGTGTACCCTGTCTTGAAGTGTTACCTGGATAAGCATATCGTTTTTAAAATATCTATATTTCTGAATATTCAATCTAATCTCACCCTCTTCTGTTGTAGAATGTTCTAAGGCTGGTACTAGACCGGCCTGCTGATGACCGGGAGGTTAGGGTTCAATCACGGTCGGGTGTACTTAGGTTGGTTTTATCTAAATGGTTTTCCATTATTCCTACATGCATCTGAGGGTATATTTTCTCTAAATTCTAACTTGATAATATTTTTAGTACTACGTATACAAGTTCGGGTTATACGCTTATGTAGGCTCTGCTAATTAAGCTTAGGATTTAAGGGATTATGAAGGTTATATCGCATTTGCGTGGAGGGCGAGTGTAAGACAATTTTGGAAAAAATCTCTCAGTACAACTGACCAAGATTCGAACCTCTATCTTCCCGTCATTGGCAGTCTAATCTACCACGAGTGTAGCGCGTTAAGCCTTGCGGCCACCGAAGCAGGTAGCTTGATAGTTACTATTAGAGTAATTGTTACATATGCCTATAGTCTGGAAGGGTAGTAAGACGCGATGACTAAACAAATTATATTGAAAATGTGACATTTCTTGTAAAACGTCTTCGTAAATGAGCTAATTTCGCTTTTTCATTAATTTGTTTTTTGATTATAAAATTAAAATATATTGTTTTTTATTCAATGGGAATTTTTTTACTCTTTTCCACCAGTTTATTTTTTTATAGTTATGACTAATAAGTAATTTTCCCCTTCCTATCTGACTAGGCAATACTCAAATCATTAGCTACTGGGTATAATCTTTAGCGAATGGCTTTTGACTAGTTTGTGACTTTGTGTAGCTGAATGAAAATGTTGACCGAGATCCGAAAACCAGAAATAATATAATGGGAGGTGGTAACATTTTGGAACTAAACCATAACTAACTACCAATTATAATTTCAAATTTGGGAAGAAAATGTTATTTTGTTTTAAACCATATTTACTCAGGAAAGATGTATATGTATGTATGTAAATATATATATATATATATAAAGAGAGAGAGAGAGAGATAGAGAGTCACAACCTGGAGTTAGATTGGGATGATTATTTAAATTAACATAATAATGTTGAAATTATGTGACTGAAGGAACTGGCCAAGCAAACATGTCATAATTAAATTAATAAACATTAAGAAAGAATACTGACAGCTTATAACAAATTTGTCCCCGTTTTGCGCAACTAATACGGATTGGACTCTATAAGTCTTTGATTTATTACTACCGTGGCTGACACATCAATATATATTCGGAGGCAATCACCCTGCCCATAATAGGACCGTACGGATTAGAACATTGGGTCATCAGGGTATTTGTGCTAGAGGTCAACCACCGTACCCAAGGTACCGGGCTCGAGCCTATAAGGAGGCCATGAGAGGTGTCAGTCGAGCCAACAGTTTAAGTATTTCTCACTAAGCCAGTTTTCTCTCACTAGCGCATACATAAAAGTTTTTAAATCATTTTATGACAGCTCTTAACGTCAAATTTTTGTATTAACTCGTAGTGCTACTAATAAACCCAAAATATGAAACCTCCAGTACCATTTAGAACCCAACCAACTACCTTTACACCGACCCTACCCTTCCCTGCAAGATTTCCTGACAGATCCAGCCCATGGTAATGGGGTAGCGGCAACAATATGCTAGGATAAAAAATACATTGAGAAAGCTATATATTAAAAAAGGAGACACAATACAAAGATAGATAGATGTGCAGCGATATATAACTATCTGAATAGCTCTCTTTTAATATCCATCTTGAGAGAGCTAAATATAAAAATATATACACATATGAAAAGAGATATGGAAGTAGTGATGTATTTTTATTTATTTTAGTTATATAGACTGAAGTTTCAAATAAAAATGTTTATTATACTAACATATGTAATGTGAAGACATTCTATATTTAGGTTTTCAATAGCTAATAAAATACAAACTACACCTTTAGAAAAAAAAAACGACAAAGCAATCGTGATATTTTGAAAGATGTTTTAAATTCATAGCTCGAATAAATCAAATATAAAAATTGATATGTACTGCAACAACATTATTTCATCCCTTTCTTCAAACGTTGTAAAGGAATTTGGATGAATGCTAAATACAATTCCTTTTATTTAGGTAGTCACAAAAATGATGTCAATCTCACTGAAAGAAAACTTGCTAACAGATTCCATTATAAAAAATATATTACTTCTAGATTGTTCCTTAGTGTTTTAAATGAAACAAAAATAAAACAGCTATTCGTTGACGTTGAATTATATTAGTTCATCATTACCTCTCAATTCTCATTTAATTGAAACTATAAATTCAACAAAATTAGTATAGTAAAACAAATTCTACTCATTTGAAGGGAAAATCTTTAAAACTAAACGAACAAAAAATAGTATTTAATACGGAGCAGAAACTTAGACTATTATGAAGATGGAAAATAAATAGGTACTTAAAGAACTCTAAAATGTGGTGCTGGAGAAGACTTGAGAAGATCAGGCTACAAATGAAGAAGTTCTAAGAGGAGTGGCCGAAAAGAGAACCGTTTTGGATGTGATTCTTTGGTACAAAGTAAACTGGATCGGACATCCTTAGGAGGAACTGTCTTCTGCATGACGTCATATAATAAAAGGTTGAGGGAAAGAGGAGCTCAGGAGGAAGGTGGGTTCAAATATTGGAAGAATTGAAGGAAAGAAGTAAATTCTAGAAGCTCATGGAGGAGGCAGAAACAAGGTGCATTGGTGGTCTAAGTTCACTGACAAAAGGAATGGACCTTTGTAAGACAGAACACCTAATAATAATAATAATAATAATAATAATAATAATAATAATAATAATAATAATAATAATAATAATAATAAATAATAATAATAATTGCACACTTTTTAAATATAAGTTAAACCAGTGAATGACTTTCATAATGACTTAATTTAGCATAGCCAACCCAATCAGAATTAATTCCAATATGTGGGTGAAAAACTAACACGAGCACATTTTGTGCCAATTAATTTGAGTAAATCATAGAATCGATTCTGGGTCTTTTTATACAAAAGTTTCTTAACCTCTTGTGAATATCGGTTTGTGGAAATAGAGGTGATAAGAGCAAAATAAAATAAACCATGCAAGGACATTCACCAATTTTAGCATTTCTACCCGTTTAAAATAGACTACAATCATATTTAGTTATTGATTGATTGATGTATTTGTAAAAAAATTTAAAAATATTCTGAGTTTTGGTAAACTTGATCTATATATGTCTAAGGTAAAACTGCACATGTTATAGGAATTAAATTAAAATTATATATTCAAAATTATAGATATCAATCATTTTATTATTTCAGAATATATTATCGTAGGCTATATCAATTTATTGAAGCTGATAATGTTGTATGACGTATTTTCAAAATGTATATCGAACAGAGTTTTACTGTACAAGTACTGTACATTATGCTAAGAAATAATCATTTGTGCTGGGGTCCGGGGTTCAATCCTCGGTCCCAGCACAGATTTATCTGATTGTCAAACCCTTCCTTCACCTCTGACAAGACGTGTATTAATCACAACTTGTGAATGTGAGGAATGCCAGGCCTCCACCGTGGTTCAGATTCCACGTTAAACTGTAGGTCCTCCATTTCATCTCACAATCACCCTACCATTACACATTAGCGTAATTGCGTATGACCCGAATGGGTAGTAAGACGCGGTGCTAATAATAATAATAATACTCATCATCATTTTAAATCATTTTAAAATAGACAAAAAGTAATTTGAATCGATGTTAAGTACATGTACTTTTCCCTTTATTAACTAGATCTGTGGGACTATGTTTTCCCGAATAAAAAGTCTGAACATCATTTTCTATCTCCACGAGGGGGGAGGGGGGGGATTTGACACAACCATTTCTATCAATCGAAAATTAATTGAATAAAAACCATAAAAATTATTTGTTATTTTTTAAAAATCTTATTTCTTAAGGCAAATAATCATTATTCTTTATGTTTTACGTTATAATCCACTAAAACATAAAGACTGGACTGCCGATGAAGGAGAGATCAGGGTTTTATACCTGGTTGGGTGGTTTTGCCTCGATTGTCTTCATCTCTACTTCCACGCAAATACTAGAAAACTTATTAAACCATACTCACCCCTAAAACACCAGTATAATTTTTACAAATGGTTATAACTCTAACGGGTAGTAATACGTGGTGCTAAATAAATAAATATATTCAAATAACATCCCCAAAACACCCCTTAAGATTGCTTTTTTCATCAAGTCTCACTCTCCATCTGCTAGGGCTTTTTGGATTAATCACAGTAGTGGATTAAGAATAAAGGAGATGTAAATAAGAAACGATCCACCCGAATTTTCGTGGAGCTAGATTGGGAAAAAATGTCGAGAAAAAAAAAGGCATTCTTAGTAAACTTAGCTGAGACTTGAACCCCAAACTTCACATCACCAGCAAATCAGACTAAATGAGCCTAGCATTAGAGATACGTGCCCACCGATGCAGCATTATCGGAAATACAACTCGTGATATCTCTCTCGATGACTAGCGGTTTTGTCCAACCCCTGAAATATTCGGCAACCATCGCTCCCTTCGAGTTTGTACAGCAACAAACCTTCACGGCGAATAAACTGAGCACTCGACATCTACAACCGAAGCGGAGGATTTCAGGATTTCCATTCCTGACGGAGAAGGATTGAAATCATACAACTGGAAAATAAACCTGTTTCCCTCGAATGTACATACGGTATTATCGTTTCAAACGGGCAATTGAATTAGAACTGAGCTGGTATTATGATTATTATTTTTATTATTTGAGATTAGACTTTTTAGGTAGGGTAGCTTTATAAGTTTTTTTTTACTCTTATTAAATATCATATTATTGATCGAGGGGAGTAGAGGAGATTGGAAGGAACAGGAGAGAAATAAGTGAGAGAGAAAGGCAAGCGGAGTCATTTTTCAGAAGTGTGAGAAGTCTGATTTGGAGCAGGGACATGCCAGACAAGTGCAAGGGAGTGATCTACAATTACTATTACCTACCAATATTGACGTGCACTGCAGAAACGTGGGTAATGATTAAACAGGATAGAAGCAGAATGTGGGCGAATTAAATGAGATCTCTGAGAAGCAGGATTGGTGTGATAAAGTTTGACAGGATGAGAAATGAGAGAGTGAGAAGAATAGTAAAGGAAGAGCCAATCCAGGACAGGAAAGAGAAGGGACGACTAAGGTGGTCTGGCCATGTGAGAGGAATGGAGAGGGAAAGTCAGGACAGGAAAGAGAAGGGACGACTAAGGTGGTCTGGCCATGTGAGAGGAATGGAGAGGGAAAGTCAGGACAGGATAGAGAAGGGACGACTAAGGTGATATAGCCATGTGAGAGGAATGGAGAGGGAAAATCAGGACAGGATAGAGAAGGCACGACTAAGGTGGTCTGGCCATGTGAGAGGAATGGAGAGGGAAAGGATATCCAGGAGGATGTTGGGTGTGGAGGCTGAGAGGTAGGAGGCCGAGAGGAAGACCAAGGGACAGATGGCTGAAGGGAGTAAGGAGGAGTGTGGAGGAAAGAGGAGAGGATTGGTTCAAGGTGGAGGGAGAGAGGTGGTGGGAGGAAAGTACGTGGTGTAGAGGCTTTTGTTCCAAACAGACCCAGCCAGTGGCTGGAAGCTGTTCATGTTGTTGATGATGATGATGATGATAGTTGATAATATTAATACATATTTAAATTAATTTTGTAGGTAGGCTTATATAATGTCCCCTTTATGAACCGGCTGATTATATCAGTACACGACTTATAAGTCAACTTAAATCTAGAAAAAAACACAATCAAAATCCATTCATTCCTAATACACTAACGCAAATATTTCAGATGTGTTTAGCCCGAAGGGGTAGTAAGATACGGTAACAACAAAAACAAATGGTACGTAGCACCCCACAGAATATATCTCCCTTTAATCTTAAAATAGAGACATATTCTAAAACTTGTAAAAATGGTGAAACGAAATAATATACACTGTTGCAGAAACACTCCACCAAACAGCATAAAATATAGCAGAGGTACTAATGACGGTGATTGGTTAAGGATAAAGTCAGGTTGAATTTAAAGGAATTGTATTCGCAATTGCGTGGATAGAGAGTGGCGCCTTAGACTAATGGTTCCTAAACAGTGGGGCACACCACACTGGTGCATCGGAGGATGGCAGGTTTGGTAGGAAGATCCAAAGACAAGGATTTAGAGAAAATATTGAATATCGTGTTTCTGAAAATATCAAGTATTCTCGATTAGTTGATGATTTGACCTACATTAGTGGAAAAGAACATTTTGTCAGTTATTTTCCCATATCATATCAGAATCATTTAGCCACAACTAGCCGTGAAAGAGCGAAGATAAATACATTTTTCTTAAGACCTGCAGTTTACCTCAAAGGTGATATTCATCGTAGTCAATTCTGGCTACTTGGGGGAAATGTGACGGGTCATAGACCAACGGAAAAACAAATCCAGTGGAAAGCTACCCTCGATAAAACTAGTTTGAGTTGATGAACTGCCTCCTATACAGCGACATCCAATCAGAAACTTTTCCAGGTATTTGGGAAAGCTTTCTCTTGTCGTTTCAATTCTGCCATTGAGAACAACGCCGTGTTCTGACCTATATGCCAAGAGGTGAGGTGGGGGAGTGCTCTTTCCGGTAGGGTGGAGTGACCTTTTAGAAAGTGTCATCGGACACATACACTGTAAAGTGGTAGCTCCAAACTTTTTTGGGTCACCACCTACTTCCAGAACCCCCCCTTCCGTGTTAAGAGCCCTTTATTCAAACCAGTGACTATAATTATATATTATTTAAACAAAATAATAAATCCCATTTAGGGTGATTTAAATTAGGATAAATCAGTTTAACCGATTTTGACAAACAAATTCTCATCGTGTCCACGATATCGTCAAAAAAAAGTAGCTTCCAAAGAGAACCCAATTTTTCTAGTAAGTTTTCCATCTTCACTACTGTGTGAGCAGTAACCCATCTGTAAAATCCTTCTTTATCTAAATCAACATAAAAACTCTGATTTGTGAACGATTGTATATCGGCGAATAAAATATGTATCTTTGATTAAATATCAGCTCAACTCTTACTTTAGTGGTATAATGTATCAAATTAGATTAAATCAGATTAAATAACCAAGCTATTATAGCTGCTCAGTACAGTTATATTAGCATCTAAATATAATTTTCTCTAAATTGAAAAATTACACCTGAACACGGGAATCTAACATGGAACCTTTTGATTAGTACGCGAATGTCCTTACTACTGAACTATCCAGGAGTCGTTCCATGTCCAGGGCCATTCTTCACACATATTTTATGGCAGAGTCTGTGATAAACGTGTGTAAATCGTCTACTACATATGACACGAGTTATCAGATAGTACAGCCACCTTCGAATCGCGAGGGTTTTACGCTGCCAATATTACAACTACAACTGTACGAATGCGCATATAAATATGTGAAGCGGCCCAGGAAAACATGTTATACATATCGCAAAAAATCATTTTCTTGTTTTTTTATTTCTACTAATAGAAAACTTAATTCTGAACGCTAAAAAACTACCTCTCTAGCTATAAATTACTTTTTTTTAAATATATTTCAAATATCCATATCTATTTTTACCAATCCATGGTAAATAGCAGCGAAAGTTTAAGGCATAGTTTAATTTACCGCGCAATACTTTATTTAAAGCAAGATTTCTTGTTGTTTTAAATTTCGTGGTAATCCTGTTTACTGGTTGAGATCGTAATTAACGTTTCGAACTAACAGATGGCGTTGATTTTTTCTTCTTCTAATTTTAATAGGCCCGGTATCTTATTAATTTTAAATCCGGACCTTTTTTTTTCTCAATAACAATTAACATTACTCTTAAATCTAAACATTTCCTTTTATTTTAAAAAAAACGAAAATGGTTTGGTTACTAAACTACCTACATGAAATTACAACTACTTGTCTTTCCAATGGGTCCACCCTTGATATATTACGCCCGGTACGCTTCTCCACTAGCCCCCCCCCCCCCCCCCCC